>JAJMJL010000036.1:0-18021 GCA_030563645.1 Saturnispora halmiae | reverse complement strand
CAAAAATTTTCTTTGCTTTATTCTTTTACAATCGGGTAGTACATCCTGAGTATTTTTGGCCTTTTCTCACACATTGATCATTTCTGTTTCCAAATATTCATCCACATTATAGAAGCATATCCTTTTGTCTGTTAGTCCCCATAATCAAAGTTGTCGGCTATATTTCCTAATTCGGTTATATTAACGTGATATCCGCGTTTTCAAATAAAATTTCGCCAAATTTAAAATGATTCTTGTCGAGCAGAATTTTTTTGAAACGAAATTTACAACTTGTGCTCCCCTACAACTATTATTCTATTAAATTAATCAGTTGAAAGCATTGCTGGTTGCTTGATTACATGTAGCTGTATTCAAAAATCTTTAAATCAAAGAATCTATTCCAAAGCAGCAATATGACCTACTTCTTTTGCCAATATTAATTGTGTACCCAAATTTGTATCACATGTAACCAAAAATGGAGAAGGGAAAGGCGTTAAATGAGTCGTCATACAACGGAAAACGGTAAACTTGTGAAGAAAATTTTCTACTGAACAACCATACGGTGTGAAAACATCATCGGAGCAAAATGGGAGTGCTTTTTTGTAGCTATTAATTCTTGAAATAAAATATAATTTATTCTATAAAAACGATTAAATAATACAAACCAATTACGTATTCGGCTACCGTTTAAACGTTAGATAATTACTATTAAATAAACACAATTACTGCGTTTGTTTATACCTTATTTCTACAATTAGATTATGTGAAATTAAAAAAAGTGATTAATGAATTCACAAAGAACAAAATATGTTTTTGCTGGACAACAAAAGGAGATTAATAATTCTCCATATATTACCGTTTTTCGTTGAGTTGCCTTCATCTAAGAATTTGCTTTTTAATAGACCAATTAACAGTCTTCAGTCTCAGCCATTGTAATCTTCGGTATTATTAACGAGTTTGCAATGTTTGGAGATTTTTTGTCAATCACACTATCTGTTTTGAATATCCAATTATTTTTAGCGCTTTGCTACGTGAGCTAAACCTTTATAAACAAAGCAATAATAATACTTTTTGATTTTTGTCGAATGCTTCAGACAAGACATTACCTACAAAACAAAATCCATGAGCTAATTGTAAAGTTCAATTTCGTCTATTAATCCTAATTAAGATATATTTCCGAGTCACCCGAAAATCTTGGTGGTACTTACAAAAAGGCTAAAAATTTGCATGTCGAGCAAAACTCAAATGCATTTACCAAGTAAGTGTGATGATATGATATCGCTAAGCCGCAATTAAGCTGAATCTTATACAATCATACCTAAATAATTGTAAAAAATGCGGTAAAATTGTAACACCGGGTTACCTATAAAAAAATTGCAAACCTTATTTAACGAAAATTATCACTGATTCTAAGCTACTTACTTGTGTTTGTTTTGCCTTATTGGAATTCACAAAAAAACAAAATAAAACCTCAAAAGTTAAAGATATTTTCTGTAATATATCCTACTTTTTATCATTCGATTGAAATAGCTAACAGTAATCAGTGTAAATGGGTTCAGAAAGATCAATTTATCATAAATTGTATTACATTTGAGTGAAAAGCATCAGCCAAGAACAAAAACAATAACAGGCAATAAAGCCATTATGAAAGCGGTGGTGGAGACGTTCATTCTTGAATCGGTAGCCGATCCTTCATATTCAATAGCCGAAGAACCGATACCAAGAGCAGTATAACTCGTTGACCAGGGTAATACAGTGTTGATATATGTATTAGCAGTTATTGAGGATGTTGTCTTCAATGAAGATGTCGCGGTATCAATGTCAATTGTATTAGCATTAGCTCTACCTGAAACATTATCAATTGTGCTAGCTTTGGTATTTTCATCTGTACAAGTATCGCTAGCTGTGGAAATAGCTTTTTCAGTTGTGAATGTAGATAAATATATTGAAGCTCCGATAGATCCTTCACTTGAAGTAGATGTGGTTGAAATATCACGAGTACTTTTATTTTCATCCTCAGCTGATACAGTCAATGAACTTTCCAAGTCAATAGATGAAAATTCCGAAGTTTGTGAAGCACTAACGGATTGGCTGTGCGTGCTTTCTATTATAGAAGTGGAACTATCGGTGGATGGATCATCAGAAAAAGGTAACAGGATAGCTGAAGGTTGAATATCAGATGAAGTTGAAGAGGAACCCGAGGTTTGTGAAGCGCTTACAGATTGAGTTGGTGTGCTTTCATTTTCATCCTCCGCTGATACAGTCAATGAACTTTCCGAGTCAATAGATGAAAATTCCGAAGTTTGTGAAGCACTAACGGATTGGCTGTGCGTGCTTTCTATTATAGAAGTGGAACTATCGGTGGATGGATCATCAGAAAAAGGTAACAGGATAGCTGAAGGTTGAATATCAGATGAAGTTGAAGAGGAACCCGAGGTTTGTGAAGCGCTTACAGATTGAGTTGGTGTGCTTTCATTTTCATCCTCCGCTGATACAGTCAATGAACTTTCCGAATCAATAGATGAAAATTGTGAGCTTGCTGAAGAAGTGGTTATAGAGTCTGCAACAACAACGATTTCCTCTGTGACTGATCCATCACTACTTTGATCATAGAATGTGGTCAGCACGGTGTGAATTGATTCTGTTCCCGATGTGATGGTACTGATGGGGTACGGGGTGTAAACAATAGCCTCCGAACCGGCAATTCCATCTGAATAAGTAGTCGCAACAAAATTAGTAGAAACAGATCCTTCTGAAATGAAAACGGTAGAAGTGGTATAAGGAATCACAATTTGAGTTTGTGTTGTTGTGACTCCATTTGGATAAGTAGTAACGACTGTAACAATTGTTGTTTCAGTAACTGATCCATAAGTTGTCACCGTGCTTGGAATAGCAATAGTGGTAGCTTTACATTGACTATCATCTAAACTGGAACCAGCAGCTGCAGCATTCACATAGAAATCACTAACAGGCTGATTGTTCGGATCAGTGATACTAAATGCAAATTTGCCAACTTGGGTAAAATTTATGTACACAATTCTCATTGGAATGTAATAGCCCGATTCCAAATAAACCATGGATGTTGTAGAAGGTGAAGAAGAGGGAATAGGCTTAAATATGAGCATAACTGATGTTCCTGAGGAATCTTCTGGAGTGACTTTTGAAGTATCAGGATTACAACAATCGAAAGCTCCAGTGCCGAGCCAGATAGCCACAGAGTCATCAACATTAGAAACTGCCAATTCATATAAACCGGAAAGCTTAGCTGAAATAAAGAACATGTTAGTAAAAAGAGTTTCAATTGGGCAAATAAGACAAGACACATACGAATGAAATATGTTGTATATTCGAACAAAAAATGATTGTAGAAAATCTTCATTCCATACAACATTGTAGTCGCATTAGAGCTATAAGGAAGGTTTGTTATCAATATTGAAGCTGACTGCACGCCTGTTGTGGATGATAAAGCAGACTTGGAAAGATAGCCGTTAGCCAAAAATTCCATATTTGTGAAATTAACTGTATCTGATAGAGGATAGTCATAGTATTTGAGGTTGAAACCCTTATTCAACGAAACATTTTGTAATTGACATGCACTGACAGTAGGGTAAACGGTACCAACAGTGGCACTTTTCACAAATGTTGTAAGCAATAATATAAACAAAGTAGTTGTTAATGTAGTCATTATTGAAAAAGAATTAATCCAAAAGACTTTTCGCAGCAAATCAAATGGGGATTTCTGTCCTATTTAAGCACTTAGCCACTGGGTATCATTTAATTGAATGGCCCTGTTGCAAAATTATATCCGGTTTCACCTGTTATAAAAAGCACATCGTGCATAATTTTTTTCCGAAATTGCTTCTTTTGGTATTCTAAAGTAAAGCCGATTTATATTAATAGATCAGGGAGATGTTTAATTTATTGATTTTTGATGTGTCAAAGCCATCGATTCGAAAAAACACAAGTTGAAAAAATGAAATGTGAAGCAAAGTATAAAGGGATTTAAGGCAAAAAATCTAATTAACATAGAACAGTAGAGCTATAATGTGAGACGCAGTGTAAAGGGATTTAAAACAAGAAACCTAATTAACAGAGGACAGTATAGCTATTCTTTTTTGTTTTGACAGTTTCCATCCAAAGAACTCTGTTTCGCAGTTAGCCGATCCCGAACTCGGTACTTTTCTAACCTGGGCTGTGTTAAATTCCATATTCAGGAACAAAATGTTCTTAGAAAACAGAACAATAAAAAAGTGGTGGCTCAAAATTCGAGAAACTAGCTGCATAATTACGACGCAAGGGTTGGACAATAACATTGGCCCAAAAACAGTGATAGGCATGATTAAAAACAATCACCATAATATTAGTGTCTCTTCTATACAAACTGTGCATTAGAGCTTGCATACATATCGATAATTCAAAGCATTGATGATTTCAAATCACAAATGGATAAGTCAAAGTTTAAGAATTTCTTTTGATCTGTCATGAAACCCCCTGATTACTTCATTGGTTCAATTAATTGCTTTTTGTCAGGAACTTTCTGAGATCATCAGGGGATTCACCCCTTTTCCATGGATTGGTTCTTATTGATGGCTGCTTACAGCCTTAGAAAATTTTACAAGTTACCGAAATTACTAGAATAGGCTTTCGAAAAATGTCGATGATAGGGGACAAGTTTTTGTCAAAATATGTGGCACTTAAGTGAAAAAACGCATCAAATCTTTTAAATCAACTTTAGAAAAGTGAACATACGAGATGTCAGCAGATTATTATTTTAGTAGTGCAAGTTGGATTCAAGACTGAGAATCTTTGTTCTTTTTTGATGGCTTCATTTATTCGTATAAACTTCCTATTTTGGAATACCCGAGAATTATTTTTAATATCATTTTTTTTTTAAATTTGACACTTTTCTTGCCGACCAAAACACTAATTCACTTTTAGACATCTGGGGTTATTTTAGTTATTACCCAATATAGCTATGGCAAATTAAATAATGAAAATGAATAAATACATAATGCTATGAACTAATAAGAACATCAAGAAACAACAATTGATATCTTATAAGACTTATACCTACTTTTCTATCTGTTTTTATAGTAATGTTTTACATAGTTAATGTATTTCATTATGGTGAACAAAATAAGTAAGTTTAAATATCACCACGTTGAAAATTGTTGCGTGATCCTTTTTCTTTTTTCAACCAACAACTTCTGTTTTGTTCTCCGCACAATATAAAATTTCATTTGTTTTACATCCAAGTATACAACTATCATGATAAAGTTTTTGCAAAAATCTTTTTTTGGAATTAGTTCAATGGTTTACAGCGTCCGTTTTTTTTGGACGCGCGTTCGAAACTTTTAACATAAAAATCTGAAAAAACTCGTTTAAATTTCATGCCGTCTTTAACACAAATTTATGTCCAATTGACAGTAAATCATAGCAAGATGATCACAATTTCATCATCCTTTGATATTAAAAGTAAATCAATTTTTTGTGCCAGTGTTTCCTCCAGCCAATCAAAACACTGGAAAATCAAGGGACTACGATGAATGGCTCAGGGGACCCTCAAATTTTTAATATTTTTATTCACTACTCCAGAAATTGATAGATTTTCCAAATATAACCGTTATATTTCGTTAAGTTTCAATTTTATTCAAAGTTAATGTCGGACATATTCAACGTTCAGATTTTTTTCATTGTTTTCAGAGAGGCTTTGGAAGCTATTATTGTGATTTCGGTTCTTTTGGCCTTCGTTAAACAATCAATTGGTACTGGAGAAGAAAATAAAGCACTTAGGAGAAAACTGTTAATCCAGATCTGGGTTGGGGCTTTTTGTGGTGTCTTCATTTGTATTGCTATTGGGGCAGGTTTTATCGGTGCATATTATGCTTTAGGTAGAAATATCTGGGGTAATTCTGAAGATTTATGGGAAGGTATTTTTTGTTTAATTGCTGCACTACTGATTTCTATTATGGGAGTTGCTATGCTTAGAATCAATAAAATGCAACAAAAATGGAGAGTTAAAATTGCAAAAGCTATCATGTCACCTCCAGCAACAAGAGCTGAAAGATGGAAAATTTCCTACCTTTTGAAAAAGTATGCTATGTTCATTTTACCATTTGTCACAACTTTGAGAGAAGGACTTGAAGGTGTTGTTTTTGTTGGTGGTGTTGGTGTGTCAGAAGCGTCGGCGAAAGCCTTCCCACTTCCCGTTGTCTGTGGGATTCTTGCTGGTGCTGCTGTTGGTTTATTTTTGTATTATGGTGGATCGGCTGTTTCTCTTCAAATATTCCTTTGCTTTTCAACAGCTATTTTGTACCTTATTGCGTCTGGTTTGTTTTCCAGAAGTGTTTGGTTTTTTGAACAACATGCATTTACTAAGAAAACAGGAGGCGATGCCGCTGAATCTGGCTCAGGACCTGGATCATATGATATTTCTACTACAGTTTGGCATGTAAATTGTTGTAATCCATTAATTGATAATGGCTGGGACGTTTTTAACTCATTATTAGGCTGGCAAAATACAGCCACTTATGGTTCAGTTCTCTCATACAATTTATATTGGATTTCATTAAGTGCAATTTTGATGCTGATGTTATTTGAAGAAAGAAATAACCATTTGCCATTTGTTTCTTTTTCATTCAGACATTTGAACCCAATGTATCACATCAAGAACAAGAAAAAATTTGAATTGACATCCGAAGAAGAAGAAGCGTTATTCAACGATGCTAATGCAAGATTTCAGCAAGATGTTGCCCACAACACCACAGAGTCATAAGAAAATAATACCAGGGTAAATATTTCTTGATTAGACTGAATCAATTATATGGATATATCGAACCCAAGGATTACCATTTACACCATAAAATATTAATGACCTATCTGTAAATATTATCATGACTTTTAAAATTTATAATCTCTTTTATTACAAAAAAAGATTGAATTATGGAATGACAATTCAAACACTTCTTGATTTGCGTTTTCACTTTCTATATTTCAGAAAATTGTTTTCTGATATTAAATTTGTTTTAGGTATTTACAAATTAAAAACAGTACAATCAAAGGTTTGAAAGCTTCTTTGATCTTTATACTTCTTATTTCACCTGCAAGCAAATAAATAAATAAAATAAATAAATGAATACATAAATATATGTAGCATCTCATTCATACTTTTTGAAAAACTTTAACTCACCTCAAGTATGATGATAACTTACATAGTTAATTTATTAAATTTAAGTTTAGTTTTTTCAGTATCCTCAACTAACACTTCCAAATTCTTTTTAGACTGTATTTGTCTTTCAACACGCAATGGTTTGGTGAAACTTTGCAGTGACTCAAATCCCCATCTTTTTAACATCGCTTTATCTTCATCCCAACCGGTACACATTGTCGTTAACATTTTTTTACCTGTAAAAATAGCATTACATCCTGCCATGAAGCAGAGAAATTGCTCAGTTTCTTTCATTGTGTATCTTCCAGCTGCTAAACGAATAATTGCTTCAGGCATAAGAAGTCTGGCTGTTGCAATAGTACGTAAAATTTCATCAAACTTAAGCTTCTTTTCACTTTTCTCCAATTCCTCATGCATTGGTGTACCTTTAATTGGAACAAGTCTGTTAATTGGTAAACTTTCCGGATGTTTCTTCATAGTTGCCAAAGTGTGAAGAAAACTAATATGATCTTCTTCGGTTTCACCAAGACCTAAAATACCACCAGTACATGCGCTTATACCTACTTTTTGGACATTATCAATTGTTTTCAATCTATCATCATAAGATCTTGTTGAAATAACATTTGGGTAATGTTCTCTTGAAGTATCAATATTATGATTATAAGCAGTTAAGCCTGCATCCTTCAATGATTGCAATTGATCTTGTTCAATCATACCAAGAGTAACACAACTTTCCATACCCATATCATTAACAGCCTTAACCATCTCACCAATTCTGTTCAGGGCGCTTTTACGACCTTTCATTTCTCTCCATGCAGACCCCAAACAAAATCTTGTAGACCCATTTGCCTTTGCTTCTTTAGCTGCTTCAATCACCTCTGCAACAGGAATCATTTTTTCTGCTTCAACTCCAGTATTATATCTAGAAGACTGGGCACAGTATTTACAATCCTCCGTACATCCACCGGATTTGATATTCATTAAGGTACACAATTGAATCTTTGTTGGGTCATTAAATTTTCTATGATGAATTTGTGCTGAAAATACCAATTCCATCAACGGGGTATTGTAAATTTCCCTAATTTCATCTTTCGTCCAGTCATTAATTGGCGAGTCCAACGATTTTGCAAATTGAACCAAATTGGTTGGATATCTTTGCTTTGTTGTACTTGAAGCTAATGTTCTGTAAAATGAAACTCTTAACATTATGATTGATTTTTGTTGAAAAAAGAAAGAGGAACGTGTGCAAAACAAGAATGAAGTCATCATCATGAGCTGAAAAATGTTGGAGACACTAATGAATCATTGGAGTCATCAAAAATGCTCATGATGTTTTGATCATTCAAAGTAGAATGGAGGTGGCTGAAGTAATTTAAAATAGTGTTACTGTCATTACACAATTATTACATAAATAAGGATATATGGAGACCGATTATAACCATTCAAATTATATATTTACTCAATGTACCTCATTTCTGTAATAATTGCCACTTTTGTTGGGAGTGTTCTAACCGGTGTTGGAATCAGAAGTTTTAATCTTTTTGTACTATCATTCACCGATTGAACGTAAGCTAAACCAATTGTTGATTTATCAATTACCTTGTTGACCAAATCAGTCATGTCCAGATTTTTATCATCTACCAACGCTATGATGGAATTGACTAGATCCATTTCCTTTGGATCACTCACTAACTCAAAGAGTGGAGCAGAAGCATCTTGCTCATTCAAATCCAGGTGTTCAATTGGTCTAAGAAATATCAAATCGGAAGTAGTAAGATGTAATGAATAAGGATTAAGTGTATTTGATGAGGAGGTCAATGAAACTGTAGTTGACATTAGATTAGGAGTTATTGATGCACTATTGGTAGTCCCTCTTGGATGTGTGATTACAGGAAGACCATAGAAGTATGATCTTATAGCGAACTGTTGACTTGCCCTCTCAAACTTTGGATCCTTTTCTACTATGTTTTCAAACTTGGGTAAATTCAACATGGTGACATTGGAATGCTTTGTACCAGTCTTGAGCTTGAAATCATTCAAAAATCTATCATTATCTAAAACCACCAAAGTTTTAATTCTATATAAATCAATAACTTCATCAATTAATTCCCAATCTGCTATAGTGAACGGAGGAGTATCAACTAAAACAGGCACTTTTGTTCCTTTAATACGAGCATCAAGATCCAATGCCAATCTTTTGATTGTTTCTCTATACAACCTTTTATTGGATTTTCCAGACTGAAACCCCAGGCAACGTACAAGTGGAAATGTTGGAAGAACCAAAGGGTTTAAATGACTAGTTGCTGAAGAGTCTGCCATTAATGAAGTACATGGTAATATTGAATCTTCAATTGGAATAATCGATAACTGTGAAGGCACTGAAATATGCGGCAAATGTGGGTCTAAATTTACAACATATCCTCCTGGTCGAGTTTTCTGGTGGTAAGCTGCTATTTTCCGAATTAAACATGTCTTACCTGTATCTTTATGTCCAATAACCAAGAGACGGTTTGAACTTTCGTTAGCTTCCAATGCCCAATGAAGATTGAATGCAACGTTACTTCCTTCGTATATGCTTTGTTCAACTTGTCCTTCAATCAACACAGACAGTGTACACCCTGTAAACGTGTTAAGCGATGCAGTTTGTGGACCTGAAAGATGATATTCTAAAGTCGGTGATAGCTCCACCCCCTGCATTTCACACTGGCCTTCTTCCACCATCAACATTACCTTACCACTCAAACTTGCTATGTGGCAGCGCCACTCTTCGAATGGCTTTAATGTGATAGTTTCCATTGGTTTTATAAAGAAGAGTAAGTTATATATAATATACATATTTTCTTCTTTTGATTTATAAAAGGAATATGGACAACGCTAGACGGAGATTTTCCATTAGAGAGCTTTCAGCTCCAACACAAGTAGAGTTGACCCCTAAGAATGTTGATGGGCTGTTGGATGCGGCAACAGTGGGACAATTTGCACAATTTTCAAGTCAATTGAATCAACAACAGATTCAAAACAAGATCGACTTACAAGGGGCGGTTGCAAAGTCAGTTGATCAAGTCGTGGCAGTTTCTAGTGCAGTACATTTATCAAAACAGTCATTGAACCAATTAAAACCTAAGATAGATGCACTCTGTGATTTACTTCATTTACAATTGGAAATGGCACAGTTGAATATAAATAAAGATGTTAGTGGTGCTAATAGACAATCGATGATGTTTCTTCAATCAAATTGGTCTAGTAGTATTAAAGAGTTGTATATGAGAATTGACGGATTGATTGACCTGTTACCCTACGCCAACCGTCGAATTGACTATGAATCGAAAAAATGGTGGGAATTCAATCAGGCGTCTAACAAGGCCATAAGACCCTTGCATATTGCAGTATTGAGCGACTCTTTGGTGATTGCTGTGCGATCAAAGGTTGAAAAGAAATCCAAAGCTACTTATTGTTGGCCAATTGATTCATTAAATGTTCAATACATTGCTGACTCCACATCGATTGCAATATCAGTACCTAATTCATCGTCATCAATATTTTTACTGAAGACTAATAATCTGGAAGAGTTCAGCTCTTTATCAAACTCCCTCAAGGCAACTATTACTCAGGCTAAAAAAGTTATTAAACACAAAAGACATATTTCATCTCAAATGGAGCCACCAACGGCAAATAAACATAGAATATCAACTGACATGGGAAAAAATTCATCGGAACTAATAAGAAGCATTGAAAAAAATGTAGATGTAATTGATGATTTGTTAACTTCATTGTCTTTGTCAATCTCTTTAAAAAATTATGATTCTGCTGTAGGCTTCATAAAATCCTTACAACAACAATTAGATCATTTATTGAAAGCTTATCCTCAGTCAGTTTCACAAAACATATCCATTCTTCATGATATCAAATCAAATAAATTCAATAATATGCAGGATCAACTTGTCAAAAGTTTAACAGATGAATTAGCATTGAATATTGAATCTGGGTCTGAAAAATCAAAATCTTTAGTAGAACTACTTTCAATATTGGGAGAGTTTTATTTATTACAAGCACAAGATTATTGGTTAGAAAAACGGGAAAAGGATTTGTCACATTCTGTTTCAACTTTAAGGTTTGGATCCAATCCAACATCAATAAAAAGATCAACAGCCTCAACTTTAGGACATCAGAAAAGAGAATCTATAATGATATCTCAACAAACTCCTCAACCGATTCAATCTTCAACAATGGAGACTGATGTTGGCCCTGTTAATTTTATGGAAGATTCCGACAATGAAGCTATGGCAGGCCAAATAATTCTATCATATGTCAGAGAGCTAAGTTTAATTCATGTTGGAATATGTATTAGGACATGGAATGAATACAATATTGCATTTCAATCATCTTCAGGTACTAAGGTTTTCGATTGGATTGTATCTAAAATGGAGAGTTTAAAATCTCAATTGGAGAATGTTTTAATAGATTATGATCATAACAGTGAAGTTTGGATTAGAAGTATTCAAATTTTAAGATCTATATCAGCAAAATTAACAGATAGAGGTTTAGATGTTTCTTTTGTATTTACTGATTTTCAATAATTATTATAATTTAAATTTGTATAGATTAAAAATTAGCTTGTTTTATTTATTTTAGTACCTCTTTCCTTACTATTTAAATCCCTTCAACCATTCATGGCTCAGGATATCGTCAATATCAGGCCTGTCATTTGGTTCCTCAACCAAAATCATTTTTATTAATTCAATACATGAATCACTTGCATTAGTATGGCTTGGGAAATTTAGCTTTGCCTCTAAAATTTCATCGACCTGTAAGAATGGGTTTTCTTTAAACACTAACGTAAATAGAAGAACCCCAAGTGCCCAAATATCTTGTTTTTTCCCTTCATACAAAGACCCGTCTAATACTTCGGGTGATGCATATTCAAGTGTGCCCAGAAAAACTTTGAATGGACCATCCCTAATAAATGCCGAAGACCCAAAATCAATCAGTTTAACACTGAAATTCTTATCGATAATGATATTTTCATCTTTTATATCCCTGTGAATTATTCCCATTTTATGTAAATGTTTTAATGAAGAACATAATTGGAAGAAGATATATGCACATTCTTTTTCGATCATTGTATCTTTCTTCAATTCAATTAAATCGTATAGATCAATGGTTTCTGATACCGGCAATGTTTCCAAATGGTAATAGTCGCCATCTTCAAAAAAGTCAACCAATCTCAATAAATTTCCATGTGGATTTTTAGCAATGGTGTTCAGGATTTGAATTTCACTTGGAATTGTCCCTAATTTCCTATCACGGACCCACGTGTCGACTAGAATTCTTTCTTTCACAATTGATTTGATGCATACTTCATAGTCCTTATCCTCTTTGTGTCTAGCTAACCAAACTTTCCCATATGCACCAGACCCAAGATCTTTCAAATTTATAAAATCATGAACAGTCTTAGTCCTCCTCTCAGCTCCAACATTCACAGGAAAATGTGGGCAAGTTTTTCTTAAATAATTTAAATGATCTTCTTCAATTTCTAATAACTCTCGCGTTGATCTTACCGAGCTTGGTTGGCTTCCATTATCCCATGATGTACTTTCTGACATTGTACTTGATGATGATAGTTGCGAGGCTATTGGTGAATCCCCTACATTCAAGTTTGATTCACTAAAGACAGTTTTGATACTATCATTTCTTCTTAATTCACATGAATCATCTTTATCCATATTTCTCAGGTGTAATTGTGAAGGCATATTTTTCACGTCACTAATTGGCTTTTGGGTAATAATGTCACCTGAAGATCTTGAAAATGTTATCCAAAGGACATATACATCCCTTTGAGCAACTCTAAGCTGCACATCAACTAATAAAGGATTACCATCATTATGAGTACCACTTATACCCCTTGATTTTAAAAACAATTCTTCTCTCTCATCATTGTTATCAGACTTTCTCCAAGCAACTAGCTTTCTAAAGTAATGTTCAGGTAAGATCAAACCTTCCTGATTCATCATATTTGGATTTTCGTTTTCAGCAATTTTCAGAAGATGATCAAAACCAGGTAAAATTGTGTCAATTAAGGCATCCTCCAATGAAGCTCTGCCAAACAAATTTTTAGCAATTGCTTCGTTGAATGACATGATTCTATGAGTTTTTGCAGAAACAACAAATGATCCTGCAATATATGGCAGAGCATGCAAGTTTATTCTAAGAGAGGAAATTGTATTGGAATCCTCTGAAGTTTTATTATCGGATTCTGTTAAAATTGGTTCAGAAGTTAATGCACATGGAATAAATTCATTATTTGCAGTTTTCAAAGCGAAATAACGAATTTTATTAATCTTATTCGAATCCCCATAACTCTCATCCTCACTTATGACTCCATGATGAGCAAAATTTAATGTTTTAGAGACAGATGGCAGAAATTGATCTAATTTTGAACCCTTCAAATCCTGATTGCACAAATCCTCAGTTCTTGTTAAAGTATTTTTGACAATATAATCATCGACGTCATCACAGACTTTCTCAATTACAATATCAATTACATCACAATTAATCTGTTCGAAAATCATGTAAATTCTATCATTTATCCTTTTCGCCCAAATTGAAGTCCATGCAATACTCATATTATCCCTTTTGACTGCAATCACTTCACCGGCAAAAACCAAATCAGTACCCCTCTGGAGCCTTTTATAAACCAAGTCTCTGGATCTTGGAGCAATTAAATCAATCAATTTAGTATGAACCAAGCTTGATTTGGAAATACCAAACATTAAAAGACCGATATCATTAATATTTATGATATCCCAAGGGGAAGAGGAGCTTATTGTGAATATAGCTTTTGGTGATTGCGTTTTACCAGTTGCGGAAGAATGGATCTGCCTTACAGAGCTTTGAGATTGAATTTCCAAATCATTATCTGTAAGTCCCAACGGTTTTGGGATTATGGATTGTTGTTCAACAAAGGGCATTGCTAAAGCATGAAGTAATTGACGTTTTAATTTACTCATTCTTGTTTTTGAAGTTGTTAGGTCAACGCTGGAAAGAGAAAGATCATGAAGCTTCATGATTGTATTTTTTTTGTCCCATGGTATATTAGATTCGACCTCATTTTCTAACATATCAACAAATGCCCGTAAGTCATCTAAAAGTGATTTATTTACGGTAAATGATTGATTGCCATTTGATAAGGTTAGATTCGTTGATGAATTAACATTGACCATTCTTGATGATAATAATGATTGAAGTGTTGAAGATGATGTTTTTCTATCAAATGAGGGATGAACTGGTGGGTATTTTTCGACAGGAATAGTCTGCAATGATGAATTCAATAAATCATGATTTGCCAATAAAATTTCCAACGACCTTTTCAACACTTTTAATCTCAATGCCATTGAATTATTTGACATTAATGCATACGAGTATGATTGTGTGGATTCTGTTACAAATTTAACCAATTTTTCCAACTTTTCCTTTGTTAATGAATCTTCAATATGGTTTGGAATAACATTATTGACGCTCGGCGACCTTGATGTTACTAGCCTGTTCATTGGGAACGCCTGTTCTTGAAATGATGTGCAACTTGAGCTAACACTCTCCTTTGACGCTGTTTCTTCATCTAAAATGTAAAACCGTGAAGACGACCCCTTATGTGACATCAATGTGTTGAAAGATGACGTCGCCTTCATATTAGGCGATTGATATGGCATTTTACGCTGCTAAATACAATTAATATACTAGGAAAGAAGTAGTTAATACCTGATGTATAAATTTTCTTTTTTTTTTCCTCTTTGCATTACGTCAGCGATCTATTCAAAGTTGAAGATCAGATAGACAGCAACAATAAGCCAAGAGAGGGGAGTCAAGCCAATAATGATGGCTTAAATTAGAGAGTTAATGTTGATATGAGGATATACAAGTGAATGAAAGGAAAAAGGAGAATTAGATCAAGTTCTTTGCCAAAAGTAATTCACCGATCAAGACACCAGCACCAGCAGCACCGATAACAGTATTGTGAGAAAGAATGACCATCTTGTAGTCAAAAATAGGATCAGGACGGATTCTACCAACGGAGACAGCATAACCAGCATCTCTGTTTCTGTCAAGACGAGGTTGAGGTCTGTCAGGTTGTTCTAAGACATGGATAGTCTTTTCAGGAGCGGAATGACAGCCAAGGATTTTAGCTTCACATTGATATTCTCTAAGACAAGACTTGATTTGATCAATAGAAGGAGCAGGTTGATTTTTGAATTTGAAAGAGATACATTCAGTATGACCATCTGAAACGGCAACTCTGTTACATTGTGCAGAAACCTTCAATTCTTCATCAAGGATGAAACCATCATCACTGGAGTTGACAGAACCAAGGATTTTCTTGGCTTCCCATTCGATTTTGTCTTCTTCACCTGAAATGTATGGAATGATGTTATCCAAGATATCGATACCTGGAATACCTGGAGAAAAACCGGCACCGGAAATTGCTTGTAATGTAGCAGCAGTCAAATATTCTAATGGACCAAAACTATCCACAAGCGGCTTCAATGGTGCAACTAAACCTGCAGTAGAACAGTTTGAAATACAGATGATGAAACCTGGTTTCTTTTCACCCTTGGCCAATGCCTTGTTAACTCTTGTCTCAATAATCTTCAAATGATCTGAGTTTGCAATTGGAACCAAAAGTGGAACCTCTGGTTCTCTTCTGTAGTTCTTGGCATTTGACACAACAACCAATCCTGCTTCAACAAACTGTTTTTCGATAGGACCAGCGTAGTCGGAATCTAAACCTGAAAAAACAACATCACAATCCTTGAATGCTTCAAGAGTACATTCTGAAACAATCAAATCTGCTGCTGATTCTGGTAATAATTCTGTTTGTTTCCAGTAACAAGCATCTGAATATTTCTTACCTGCTGATCTAGGAGAAGCCCCCAAAGCTGCTAATTCGAACTGTGGATGATCTGAAAGTAAAAGAATAAAACGTTGACCAACGGAACCGGTAGCTCCTAAAACACCTGCCTTTTTAAGTGCCATTTTAACTATTTAATGAATAGAAAGATGTGTTTGAAGTTTGAAATCATAAGGTTGAGTCATTTGAAAATAAGTACGTCATTCAAAAACGCTCAGCACTAACTTTTGTAATAAATTTTTTGCATATACCAACCTTAACATCAAAATATTGAAGTTTCTCTAACGCATCAAGACATTTGTAATTAAAGTGTATATTTTGATAGAAACTTTGGGTTTTCTTGGACCAATTTCCAATAATTGGTTGACGGTATTGTGCAAACCGAATATTGAAGTAGATTCTAGCCAATGGCTAATTAAGGTAATACCTTCTTCGAGTAAAACAACTTATTAGCTATCAGGTGTAAATGTATCTTGACCAGAATAGCTTTGTTGTTGAAATATATGGAATTTCCAGATGAACTTTCTAATCTCTTGTTAACATGAAAACAATTGTAATTCGATGATAAAAACAAGAAAAAAGAGTTTCTTTTCGAAATAAATGTATTTAAACATGTAAAATTCAATTGATACGCTTATTCCATTGAAGTTTTAATAACAATTAATAAACAACTTTTTCATTGTTAAAAATACACCTTGTCACAGCTTTTTTTTGAAGCTATCAATATATCATTTCAATCATAAAATGATTCTCATGCTGATCATGTAGTTTTCCTATTTTCAAAAACGATTTTTTAGTATAAAATTTGACATTTTGTAGTTGTAATTAAAAGAAATTCGTTTGCCATCATGAGCATGTTTATTTGATTGAGAAAGAACGTGTGTTTTACATATTACGTGTTTAGACGGCGGGGAAGGGTTCAAACATGCTGGTATTTTCAAGGAAGTTACGGCCCGTGATGATGATTGGATGTCTGGTGGCATTATTGGTGATTCTATCGTTATTTTCAATGGATAAGGTACAAACAGGACATGCCAATCAACAAATTTCATATAATAGCAATAAGGGATCGCAAGAAGAAATCACCACTTTAGACAGCATCAAACACAGCATCGAGGATGCTACAAGGGAACTGATGGATATCAGTGAACCTTCACCATGTACAATTATCAATTCATATACCAATCAATTTTACGATTTAAAACCTCTGGGAGGGTTGGGGCTCGAGGAAGAAGCGCAGGCTTGGAATGCTAAAGGCTTTGATTATGGCAGGAATTTTTCCATTGGGGTTTGTTTCACCCCACTGAGGCAATTGAATTCTTTGACCGATTTGGATTTCAAAGATTCAGTAAATAAAACCAACGTTGGTGCGTATTATACCAATTCACAAGGAGAAAAAGTCTCAATTGGACAAGTATCAACGGATTTGAAATTCCGTGGAAAGAAACTGGTGTTAGAATATCAAGCTGGTGATATCTGTCCTAATTTACAAAATTCAAATGGTACTCCTCTACGTAAATCAACTTTGTTATCTTTCACATGTGATAGAGAGATCATGAAAAAGGCCCGTGTCAATTATATCGGTTCATTCAATAACTGTTCCTATCATTTCGAAGTACGCACAATTCATGCTTGTCCAACTTCAAATGATGTTGGTGATGACGACGTTTGGTGGATTTTCTCCGGGGTTTTTCTAGCAGCTTTAATCGTCTACTTCGGTGCTAATAGAATCTACGCTGTCATCAGAACTCATTACGAAAATCGTCTAAAAGACCAAAGTGTTGAATCCAAATTTTGACTGCGGTGTTCGGGGTACTTGAACGACGCAAACTTCTCTTTGTTACAGTTGTCAAAAATTTTTCACTAAGTGCCATTTATCCAACACTTTTTCTTTCTGTATCTTTTTGTAATTTAAATATGGGTAAGGAAAAGCAACACGTTAACGTCGTCGTCATTGGTCACGTCGATGCTG
>JAJMJL010000035.1:0-33885 GCA_030563645.1 Saturnispora halmiae | reverse complement strand
ATGGTACCACCAAGCGCAATCATGGAAACATGACGAGTTTTCAAACCTCTTTTAATTTCGGTTTCTCTGACATCACCAATGGACTGTGATTCCATGTCAAATATAGTACTATGGATTGGCTTAATATCACCTTTTTTCTCATCCACGGCCTCGCCATCACTGGACGACATCATCGTAGATGTATGTGTAACTTTCTTCAAGAACGACATGTTAAACTCGATTTCGTGATGAGTTGGGAGATTTTATGGGGATTTCTTTCCTTTTTATAAGATCCAATTAAATAAATTGGTCATAGATAGATAAGAAAAATTGACTATGCATAGAAATAGTTCTATGTCCCGAAATTTGGCCTGGTTTTTTTAGTTTCACTCTGATTGAAATTACTACTTAATAGCAGCCATTGCTATTAAAGAAGGTCCCTATTACTAAATGGTTGGTTACCAAATATCAATTCAATTGCATTCCAGGCGGGATTTGTGGAATGCCTTTTATGAAAAATTTGCGGAAAAAAAAAAAAAAAGAAACGACATACATATGCAAAAGGGCCTGATTTGCGCCTTGTCACAGGCATGTCTTAAGGTGCCTCCATTGATTGATTTTTATGATTTATACAAGGTTCCCGATAATCTTACCGATAAGATTTCAGTTCTGATTGATAAATATTGTATTAAGCATTGAAGTAGTCTTTAACGGCAGGTGAAAACAGTTAACGGCAGGAGACACCGAAATGCCTTATAAGGCAATATAACATGCCATCCATTTTGGGAAACGGTTTTTTTCGTCAAAAATTGTTCCATGCATGAGGGGCTATTTGTGCATGACATTCCATATCCAGAAGTCTATTGGGGACAAAGGCGTAAGTATGAAAGCAAATGAATTTGCGTGTTTTGAACAGAGTGATCAAAACACTATTCAGGACATAATAGAAGTAAAAGTATTCAATGTAATGTTCATTTTCATTCTCGTTATATTTATTATTAAATGGACTGTAAAAGACAAAAATTGATATTCTACAATAAAGTCTCTTGATTAATTATGATTGAAACTTGATATTCCAAAATTGTGACTCTACGAAGATATTTCAACACTTATTATAAAGATGCATTACGTAAGCCATACACACTATATTTTTATACTGTACCAGGAAAATAGACAAGACGCGTTTTATTTTAATACACAAAGTTATAATATTGAAACATTTTAGGTTACTTTTGAATGGAAATTGGACGAGAGATATTTTTAAAGGTAAGTAAAAACAGTGGGGTAGTTTCATTGAATGGAATAATGGAATATTTTGATAGTTTGGAGTTATATTTGGGGAGAAATGTGCTGAATTTAGAAGAACGAGATTTTCTGATTGAGTTTGTAGTTGATTCAGTAGGTGAAGTTAGAGTTGTCAATTGGAAAGAGTTCCAGGAATTGATTTATAAACTATTGAATAAATCAATTGATGAATTGGTTAATGAACGTTCGAGCAGTCACCAAACATTTGAAGAAACAGTAGGAGTGACAAAATTCCGGAAGTTGCTAAATGAGACATCAAACAACAAACAAATACCATTAATAAAGGAGCGGATTATGAAATTGGAAGCATTGGTTTTAAAATCCAGGTCCAATTCCATTCGGGACTCATTAATAGAATGTTATCAAATTTTAAATCGACAAAGAAATCAGAATATTAACAGAATAAAAAGAGGTGTAGATAAACAGGACATTATAATTAACCAATTGAAAAAGAAAACAAACTTGAACAAAGATAGATGGTTCAAGGCAAAATACATTTTAGGGGCTATTTTTTTCTTCATTTTAGTTTCATTTATTATACTCTAAAGTTCCCAAGTCGGTGGTAGATTTTCAACACATTCTTCACAAAAAGAATGTCCTCTGGCATTTAATTTCGGAGATCCAAAATCTTCTGTTGCTGTAACTACTGATGGAACATCTTTTTTGTGTGAATCATTATGTCCTAAATGTTTCCCCGGTTGAATTTTATCTCGCACTCTCTGTTTCAATTCCTTCGCTTGTGGGAACCCACCATCCGTCTTTCTGTCCCAGACTGTTTCTCCGTTCACTATTATCACAAAAGTTCCTGGTTCCCATGATGGAAATAATGCCACGCTTTCAATTACTCCTTCCTCTTTGGTGAATGTACTCAATAACTCCTGTTGGAGCCATGATGCTCTTAGCATCCATTGGCATTTTACGCAATAGTGTATTTCCACTGACATATTATACAGTAATAGTAAGGAAAATGGAAATAAAAAATTTGGTCACACTTAGTTTATCAAAAACAACACATCAAAATGGATATTACCGTTCACCCTACTTATTCTCAGCTTCTCAAGTTCCTCAACAATACCAATGCTAGAGAGAAGATTCTCAGATTGCTACAATATTTTGTCCGAGCATTGAATGCCCAAGGGTTCCAATTGAAATCGGTGCAAACGCAATTGGTGATGGCAAGAAAGCCATTGAGGGCATTGAAGGGGTTAACACACCTAAAAAATGCGCTTAAGCTAATCAAGGATGAGTTGATGGACCCTATTCTGAAGTGGTTTTCCGTTTTGAAAGAATTGGCACTTGGGGTTTATTTCACACTCGACACCTTCCAATATCTTCAATTATTAAAACTATGGCAGGGACCAAGTGATCTCAAACGTTGGGGTGGTATTTCATGGTCAATTGGTTTAACTATGTCATTATTTAGTTGTTTGAGACAATGGCAAATGTACCCAAGTCAAAAATATAACACTGACAAAGTTGGTAAGCTTCAAAGAGAAACTTTGAAAACTCTATTAGATATTCCAATTGCATACAGTCAAGTGAAGCCACTTGGATTCAAAGAAGAAACACTTGGATGTTTTGGTGTCCTTACAAGTTATATGACTTTAGAAGATTTATGGAACTCGAGTAAGTGAGTAGTTGGTTCTTCAATAATCGAAACTGGTTTTTCTGCTTTTCTTTTTATCACTTAGTCTCTTCTTTTGTTGTAGCCTTTTATTATTTTCCTTTTTGTTTAACTCGCTCCATCTGTCCTTTGTTTCTTTACTGATTTCTTCCTTTGGTTTACAGCATTTCTCAAATTCAGTACAAAACCTTTGAAAACATTCGTGTAAATTATCATTGCGCACTCTGCTGGAATCTGAAGAGATCAAAACACCCATTTTCTGAGTAAAATAAGGAAAAGTCTTCCCTTGTATTCTATTTTCATAGTTGTCCATTAAATTGTCCCAACTTTGCTTGTCTATCCAGGAACCTTTGGAATTTATCCAATCATTAGAAGTTAATTTGATCAATGCTTTAGAATCAGTTGTATTAACATGCTGGCCTCCTTTTCCTGAACTTCGAGCAAATGATACTTTGAAATATCTAGATATCAAATTTGGATCAAGCTTCATTGTCAAATTATCACGACAGAAAAAGGAATTGGAAAATTCCATAAACTCATCATTATTTGTTTTGTATACTATTCTATTTCATTCTTATCGTTTATAACAAAAATCTATAGCATATCTATATATATATATATATATTCATATATAAAAATTTTATTTAAGGTATTGATGATAACAATACATTATGCTTCAATTATTGGGTTCCAAAAATTTGACCAAATTGAGAGTTGGCGGCACCACTTTGTTGTAAGTCAGAAACGACAGTTTCCAAAACAGACAAAGTACATAACAAACCAATAGCAACACCAGAAACTAAACCATTGGTTAAACCTAAAGATTCAATACCACCGACAGTGACTGATAAAATTATAGAACCTGCAATAGACGCTTGAGAAATCATTTTGTTTAATTCCTTTGCAACAGTTGCATCTCTGTGACCAACAACAGTGATTTCTTGGTCCTTGAATTGACGTGCAAGGTCCTTACCACTGGAGCCAGCCATGGTGTACCAATTCATACTGAATAAAGTTGATAATGAAACAATAACAAAAGTGAAAGAGAATGGTCTAATGAAATTCAAAATGAAGCTAGTGGAGCCACAAACAGGAGAGATCAAATACAATAAACCTCCGACAATTTTCAAGTTGTTAGTTAAAACATCAGTTTCAAATTGAACCAACAAAGGAATTTCACCGAATGTTTGTGTTACAACATAGGATGCTAAAACCAAAGTGTAGATAACAACCCATGAAAACATCAATGGCAATGGACCACAGTAAAGTAATCTAATTGGATAAGTAGAGACCATTGATCTGACCTTTGCAGATTTAATTGAAACTTCGTATCTGAAATTTGAAATATATAACAAGATACCAATAACAGCAAAAGTAATGTAAATTTGAGTCAAGTTGATTTCAGTAGTTCTATTGAAAGCATCATAAATGGCAGAGAAAGGACCTTTGAAAAAATTGTTAAATAATTGCAAGAAAACACCCTCCGCTTTTTGTTCAACGGAGTGTGCAGATGGGACAATACCTGCAATAGCACCGGATAATTTTGTTGCTGAGTGAACTGCTAATAAGGACATAACACCAGGTCCAAACCCGTATCCTTTTTCTAAAATTTCACAAATGTAGGTGATGGAAGCAGTTGCACCAGTCAATTGTAAAACAATCAAAGCGTTTAACCAAAAAGATGACTCGTGATTTTCTTTGGTAAAAGAGTCCATCGATTCGAAGTACCCTGAAAGAACCAAAACCAAAGAATAGAAGAATCCAATGGCTATGGATGAAAGCCTTTGTAAAGTTTGGAATCTTTGTCTTTCGGCAGAACTATTGAAGTTGACTTTGATAAATCTTCCACCAGCCAAAATTTGCCATAAAAATGCTGATGTGATGACTGGAACCAACCCCAGTTCAAGAAGGGTACCCTTGTCACTTGCAACAGCAAATCTGGTCCAATAAAATGGGTCCACAATCTTCTTTGCATTGACTCCGTACAACGGCAAAGATGTAATTAAATAGAGTGCACAAGCCCCCACAGTGTACAAGATTTTGTCATCAACAATAATCTTCTCATAGGAAATCTCCACTTCTGGTAAGAGAGCCTCGAAAGGCTTAACAGCATCCAAAACTTTGAAACTCATCAATGTTTGAATCAAGAAGAAAAACTGGACGTCGAAAGAAAAAAATACGAGAGAGATAATACTACAGTAATAAGAAAAATATAAAGAGGGTGAAAAATTGATGTTGGAGTGGCAATAATGGG
This sequence comes from Saturnispora halmiae, assembly GCA_030563645.1. Lineage (NCBI taxonomy): Eukaryota > Fungi > Ascomycota > Pichiomycetes > Pichiales > Pichiaceae > Saturnispora > Saturnispora halmiae. Next base: position 28,723 of record JAJMJL010000035.1, on the reverse strand, counting down.
AAGTAAAATATACCACTGTAATCAGGATGGGGAAAGAAACAAAAAGAGCTTTTTCAGGAAAAGAAGAGATAATTTGAAACGTGAGATGAATTTTGTATATTCGTTTACTTTTTTCTTTGTTAACGATATATTATAAGGATATAATGGGATCAGAAGACGACAGTAGGAAGCAGATGGACAAACAAATCGATTATGAAGCAGCAGTGGAATATTGGACAAAAACCCCGGCCACAGTAGATGGAGTTTTGGGAGGATTTGGAGAAACCACATGTGTACCAAAGGCAGATATTATTGGGTCCATGACTTTTCTACGTAAACTAAAGACTAGATGGGGAAATGATACAGGGAAAGAGAAATATTCCATTGAAATGGGAGCAGGTATTGGTAGAGTTACCAGGGATCTGCTTCACAAAGTGTGTGAAAAGATGGATTTATTAGAACCTGTGGAGCCATTCATCGAACAGATGAAAGTGGAAATTGGAGGCCTGATTGAAAAGGGTAGAGTTGTAGACATTTATCATATGGGAATGCAAGATTGGAAGGCCGCTGAAGGAAGATATTCATTAATATGGTGCCAATGGTGTGTAGGACATTTGACCGATGAAGATATGATCAAATGGCTTGATCAATGTAAGATAGGATTGCAGCACAAAGGAATGCTAGTGATCAAAGAAAATAATGCTCCAGTTGAAGATGTTTTTGATGAAGACGATTCAAGTAAAACAAGATCAGATGAAAGCTTCAGAAGAATATTCGAATTGGCCGGATGGAAACTCATTGCAACAGAATTACAGAAGGGTATGCCAAGAGAATTATATCCAATTAGAATGTATGCATTGAAACCAATGGAGTGATGGTTTTGTATGGACATTTATAGATTCACATTCGAGCTAGTTTAAATGCTTTTATAGCTAAAGATTCAAGCTAGTCTAAATGCTTTTATAGCTAAAGATTCAAGCTAGTCTAAATGCTTTTATAGCTAACGATTCAAGCTAGTTTAAATGCTTTTACAGACTTGCGCCCAAGGTTTACAATTTAATTTTCAACTCAATGCAATCTCGATTCTAATGTATTCAGATAGGGGTGAAAGACTAATTTCGATGTTTTGGTCTTCATAATTTTCAGTTGAACTATGCATTAAAAGGTCATCATATTAGAATCTCGGTTGCGTTGGGTCTTTTACTATAAATTCAGTGTAAAATGAAGGACCTACAGGCCCTTCGATGTATTATACTGTATATTTTAGGAAAAAGAAGTGTGTAAAAAAAGGAAAGAAAATTTTTTCTGTATTAGGACAATTTAAAGGAAATTCTAAAGGAGAAAAATAATAAGGGTAAATTTAGGAAAACAAGCATTGTTAAGTCTAAAAGTGTCTTTTTTATTACATCACAAGTGATAGTAAGCGTATAATGTAAGAATGCGCTTTTTTCCCAAGAGAAAACAGCTAATTTGGCCTACTTCGTTCATTATTTACCCTTTTTCAAAATAAAAAAGCTCCAATAGCACCCATAGACATGCCGATGCTGTTGAGCTTATTACAACACGTATATTTATAGTGAGTAGTTGTGATTTTCATAGGTTTTTAAGGCCCGAAATATGACGCGTTAATTAAATAGCAAGCGCGTTCAAAGGGCTCAGAAAAGTTAATCAATTTTACAATCTTCCTCTTTTTCTTTGCTACTATCTTATTCTTTTCAACATGCCTTCAACGGACTGGAATATATCGTCGAGTACATCTCTAGAAGCTACACCTCCACACTACACATTGGGCGTTGGTCTGATATCACCACGTCTTTCGTCTCCAAATTACATTGATAACAAAGAGAACAGCATTCCTCTTGGCAAAAGACATCTTGAATTGGACAATAGCTCAGTGATCCAACCTACAAAAAAGTCAAAGTCTATGGATCCTCCAAAGAACTTTGTTCTCCCAGAGCCAGAAGATATGCCTGCGGTGACCTTTTCATCCACAGGAAAACCACCATATTCTTATGCAAATATGATTGGAATGGCGTTATTGAGAGCCCCCGGGAGAAAGCTCACTCTTGCTGAAATCTACAATTGGATCTCTGATCATTTTTCATACTATGAAAAGGGACAAGTGGGCTGGCAGAATTCTATCAGACACAATTTATCTTTAAATAAAGCATTTCAAAAAACTGAAAAGTCAAAGGATAAAAAAGGTCACTTTTGGCAAATTGTATCAGGGTTCGAATACTCATTTTGCAATATTAAAGAATCCAAAAGAGGATGCTCAAATTCTACAGCTTCCTCGGCAAATGTTGGGAAAAGAGTGAAAAAGGTTTCAACATCTTCAATGGAAGATCTAAGTGAGTCTTCAAGTGATGATTCAAGACCAAATAGTTCTAACATTGCAATCCCATCAACCCCAATTTCGAAAATCTCTGCTTCCTTTGATGATAATGAAATTACTCCAAAATCAAGTCCAATAAATTTCAAAACTCCAATAACGTCTCATAATATAAATTTATTACAGTCTTCCCCTATGATATTTGATTCTCCAATTGCCAACTTTGCTATGTCAAATATGGTGAATCATCATCAATTGAACTCCAGTCTTAATGGGAACCAAAGTTTGGATTTTACTTCCTCATTCAGTTCATCCAATTTTGAAATGTCACCGATGGGAGTTCCAATTGATCAGGGTCCAATTTTAGAACCAATTACCCCCCAGAGGTGTCAGAAGGTTCAACTACCTTCAATTCATCAGCAGTTACAATCCATTCATTCAAAACATAGTGTGGGATTCAAAACTCCCCTAATGAACACAACCCCGTTTAATGGGAACAGAAAACACTTTTGGGACTCACCATCATATCTAGAAGATTTCCAATTTTCTCCAATACCAAAAAGTCACCATCTTTCATCTTCTTCATCTACAGTAGCAATTTCAAATATATTACCTATGGGAATAACGTCATCGTCATCATCTCCTATGGCTTTGACAAAAAAATATGGTTCAACCGGAAATTATTCTACTAATATGATTTTTGGAATTGATATCGACACAATCAACAATCACTACGATGATATCACACGATTAAAATAGGTTCTTGAGCCGTTATCTATTTTAAATTTTACCTTTAACCATTCACTCTCTATATCTTTCACTTTTATTTCGGGTTCTTTTTTTTGGCGTTCTTTTTTTATAATTATAGTCTATTGTATTATATTTCAAATTTTATTTTACCTACACTCACCTTTTTATTATTACATGCCAATATATTACACAAATTCATCATGAATCACATCAGGATTTTCATAAAATTGAGACTTCGTAATTAATAAATTTTTAAAAGTACTCAAACTTGATAAAATCGATCCTCCCATGAACGTTATATTTTTTCTATTCTTTGAAGCAAACATTTTCAATTGAATTTCATTATCAATCTTTTGGATATCGGTCAGAGTCCTGCTCCCAAAATTTCTAATCATTGTATTTCCACCTGAAAGAATAATATTTTCAAACAGACTTTTTCTTATATCGATGTCAACATTCATAATACAATCATATAGTTGACTACTTATCCCATCTTCCTCCAAACCAACTTTAGATGGATCAAATAATATTTCACTTGCATTTAATAAACTCGATTCATTAACTTTTATTATTTTACCATCAGGTAGCTTAAAGTCGTTAATTTTGAATTCATCCGTCTTCCCGTTTTCAACCTTGATCAATCTTTCTTTCAAATTCCTCACTATTTCAAATTCACTGCTCTTTGATAAGTTATAGCCATCTTTGTAGATTTCTCTTTCCAATTTCTTAGTGACATCAATCCCCCCTAAGTCCATTCTTTTCATTGATCCAGGAATTGCAAATCCATTGTATATTGGAATAATACTTGTAACACCATCACCTGAATCTAAAACACATCCAGTTGTTCTTCCTGTTGAATACAATGCCAATATTGGAGGCAAAGAAACATTCAAAGCAGGAATTCCCATTGATTCGAACATCACTTCAGCCATTTTTTGTCGGTTTATCTTTGGATTCAAAGGTTCCTCTGTTATTAAAACAGGATGTTCGTTCAAATTACCATTGACGTTCAATCCATTAGAAATGGAGTATTGCCAAATCAACTCCATGGAATTCCAATCTTTTACCACTCCATGATCAATTGGATATTCCAACTTGAGTATTCCTCTTCTTATTTGTGCTTCGTTCCCAATAAATGTGTCGTCTTCACTTATATCACTGGGTAAATATTTGATCCTGTTATATTTTGGCTTTCCTAAAAGATTGGAATAGTTGACTCGAGGATTATCATCTCCCGAGTATCCTGCACGTATATTACCACTACCATTATCTATAATGATGGGTTGATTGAAAAGAGGTTCCATTACAATTAACTAAACAATAATATTAACAATAATAATAATAATAATAATAATAATAATAAAAAGAAGAAGAAGAAGAAGAAGAAGAAGGAAGTTTAAACGTTAGAAAATATCCTTGTTAATATATACGTATCTTTAAATAGAGTAGTATCTGTCACCAAAGTCACCAACACCAGGAACAACGTATTTTTGTTCATTTAAACCTTGATCAATCATCCCAGTAATGATTCTGACTTGAGGGAACTTCTCTTTGAAGATTTGAATACCTTCTGGAGCAGCAAGAACGTTCAAAAAGAGAATTCTTTCTTGTGGAACACCCTTTTCCAAGAGAACTTCAACGGCCATAGCAGCAGAACCACCGGTAGCTAATAATGGGTCCAACAATAAAACATATCTGTTGGAAATGTCTTCAGGTAATTTGACATAAAATAATTTTGGAGTAGCGGTCTCTTCGTCTCTTTGAATAAGAATTTTACCCAATCTAACAGATCTGCAACAATCTCTTAAGCCTTGCTCCATTGATTCCCCGGCTCTGATGATTGAAACACCACAGATCTTACCTTGAAATTTATGACCTTCGTAAGGTAAATTTAATGGGGTGTTGATGGTGACAGGTTCGACAGGAAGCTGATTAAGACCTTCTTCAACTAATAAACGAATGATTCTATCAGAATAGAACACAAAGTCACCTCTGGATGTTTTTTGATCACGGACAATTCTAAAAAAGTACATGTTAGTTACAATTCTATCCTTGTGCTATTATTTTCTTTTGTACAGTTAAAACTTACGTGTAGAGGCACTTGAGTTGATTGGTTTGTCTCAACAAAATAACATTGGAATACTCGGACATCTTTGATACACTTGTCTGCAATAGAAAGAAAAAGCATCTTATACTAGAAAATTTTTTTTACACTGTGTTAATAATCGGGTGATGATGGGATGAGAAGTTTTGATATTTGTTAATATTTCTAAACATCTAAGAGAAATTGAACAGCCATTTCCATGGAAATGGCCTTTCTAATTTTTTTAATTAGACTTGGAAGACCGGATTGATCACCAGAAACCAACTCGTACATCATGGAGCATTTTTGGAGATTTGGATGATATTCATCTTCAAATTTATTCAATATCTTGATGATTTGCAAATAATGAAATATTGGTATACCTTTTAAGTTATCATGAACCAAATTTAATAATGCGGGTTTGTAGTATATCGGTAAATAATGAAAATTCATCAAATTTATCCATCTTTTGATCCATAACTCTTTATCACTTGTGTCATTGATAATTTCATAAAGACAAGCCAAGGGCGAAAGTGCATGTCTTAACATTGGATTGTCAATATCATTTGAAGCTATCTTGGACACTAAAACGGCATCATTGAGGCTTTTATCAACTAATAGAATTTCAAAGATTTTCCAAACCACTGCAATCAACTTGGAGTTGGAATTGCCTTCTGCTAAACAATGAATAGATTCAAATAAATATCCCTTTTCAAATAAGATCTCCCCTTGAATTTTATAGATGGTTTCCATGGTTTCAAACAATTCGAATTTTATACAAATGGATAAAACCCATTCAAAATCTTCTTTTGTTTGAATTTTGTATGAAGGTAGTACATTTGATAGAATATCCTTACTTTCTGGTGTATTGCATTGAATAAGAATCCCAACTCCAAGTTCAAAACTGGACCTATCTCCCTGTAATAGCGTCATTATCAAATCGTATACCATTGAATCAATACTTGAAGTTACATTGGATTTGATTTGACCCTTTTCAACGCTTTCGTTATTCTCGGTGGTTAAATCACTGTAGATAGATAGCATTCCTGAGGCTTCAATTAAAATAGCAACAAAAGTAGCAATGAATTTATCGAATAGTTCTAATCCTGACAAAACTGATAAAAACCTACCTTTCAAAACATCAATACATACTGAATCCCATGTATTTGACCCATTTATTATATCAAAATCAACGTTCTCAATGTTTAAACTCTTGACTAGATACTCATTTATCTTTGATTTACTTGGCATTTGGTATAAGTACAATGAAACAAAACATTCATACCATGATTCACAATTGGATTCGATATTTAAACCTGAAAGAATCCCCAATAAATCATATATATCTGTTAAGATCGATTGGTTTTTAACTCCATCCATGAGTGGAATTGAATCTCTTAATGAAACTGAAATTTCCTTCCAATTTAAAAACGATGTTAGATCAAGCGAAAATGTAATAGGATCATACCCTGAAATTAATCCAATAAAATTCTGAATGAGTTCATATAATTTAGGATCTTCATCTTTCAACTGTTCATATTGACTAGACTTTAAATCCTCAACTAAGTTACCAAAGGATCCTCTCATGATCATTTTTTTAACGTACGTTGACCAAAATGAGTGGTTTTTGTATGGAAATTCCGAGTCTTCAATTGCGGCCTTCAATGTAACCTCATCAGGCTCCATGTCTGCTATTTGGATCCAGTTTTGCAACAACACGATCACTTCATCATCTTGACCATAATAAACACAATTAATCAAATTTAACACATTGTAACAATTGACATAGTTTAAAATCCATTCATCTTCCATGGACTTTGCTTTAATTAATTCGTCCAAATATTCCAATTGCATTGTAATCAAAGTTCTTAAAAACAGTTTCTTTTCATCAATATCTTCCTGGATCAAACTGATAACCCCTCTCGGTTTATCAAATGAACTGAAGTACTTGTATGTTTGATTTTCTAATAAAGGTTTGAAACTATTAAACGTATCATTCATGAATTTTTTGTATTCTTCTGATGTGTCTCGAGGTAACCCCATTTCAAATGGAAACAACTCTGGTTTCTTCTCTTTAATCCCTTTGCTGAAAATGAACCCGCGGTTGTCTAAATCAATGTTAAAGTCCAAATGACGTCCTTTTTGAAGCCAGTCAATTCCTCGCTCGCCAATGGGCCTATCCGCGTACTTCAAATGACGCACTGGTACACCTGTCTTCTCATCGTACATGATATCCTCGTACTTTATCCCTTCTGCATCATCTGTGTCCCAAAGTGACATTTTGTATTTACAGTGAAAATGACAACACAGGTAAGGATCTTTTTTAGTTTTTCTCTAATTTTTCATTTTTGTTTAATTTTTGCTTTTTTCCGTTTATTGGGTTAAAGATGGAGAATACGGAACAATTGACGAAGTTTCTGAGAAGTAAAACGACTGATGTTTCTGAAATATGCGAAAAAGCTCAAAAAATGGTGGGAAAAACCCCGACTTTATTTCTCCCAAATGCAGAAAAGTTTCTCTTGGATTTGATCGGTGATAGATTGTCTCAACAGAATCAGTTTACAGCGAAGTTTAAATTTGATATTGAATTCTGGAATCTATTTTTTTTGGTATGGAACTCATGTAATTCTGATACTAAATTGGTATCAATGAGATCAAAAGTTATTTCAAATTTGAAGCTGGGAGAAATTTTGACGCTTCTAATTTCGGATATAGAAGACAGGGGACTGTTTGAAAATGAACAATACATTTACAAGGTTTTTTTGATGATCGTTTTGCTAATTGATGATGGAAAAGTCTCATTTTCTCAAGACCAAAATTTGAATTTTATCAAACAGCTATCCTCCAATATAATGGAGAATGAATATTCCAATGACACTTTGGCAATTTTATTTCAAATCATTTATAAAGTATTCAAATTGAACAATTCAAATGTTTCCAAGTATGACACCAAGCATGTAAAGGAATTCACGACATTTGTATTACCAAATATATTGATGATGTTGAACACGGAAAAATTTAAACTGAATGAAAATGACAAACAGCATCAAACAGATTTAGAAAGCTTAATACATTCAACCTTGCTTAGATCAGATTCATTATCAAATATCCTAGAGAACATTGATTTTTTCTTAAATTCACCCTCGACTCCTAAATTACAATCAGAAGAATTTATTGACCTACTTAGAATGATTATTCCAGAAGTTAAAATTAATGAATTAGAGGAGATTTATAAAAAAATAATTAAATCCAATCCAGAACATTCAGGTCCTTTGTTGAAGGAAATCACCTCGATGAATAAAACTTTATCAACCGAGTTTTTGTCTTCTTTAGTTGAAAGGGAGCTCAAGTTGGATACAAAAGCCAACTTAGATGTTATTTCGCATTCTATTCAAAGAAATTCTGAAGTAGGTTTAAATTATCAACAAGAGATAATGAAATTATGTTTAAAGATTCAAAACATTGACTTGCTAAAAGTATTATTTGATTGTTTCATTAATGGTAGAGAAATCCAAAAATTTCTTGAAATATGGAGCGATTTTACTGTCGGGAATGAATCTGGTATTCTAACATCTAGTGAATTTGTTGACTATTCATCTTTAAAGTTAGTCTCGTTATCATATGTTCAACTATTATCAATTGTTGAAAAATTTACTACCCAATATGAAAACAATAAAGATTGTTATCCTATTGTTTTGATTTCCATTTCAAAGTGTCTTTTGAGGGGTGTTGCTGGTTCTGTTCCAAATGCAGTCAGTAAAACTTTAATTCAAAATCTTAGCGAGCTAAAGCCTGTTTTAATTTCAATACTTCAGATACAAGGAAAGTACAGTTTTGAACTAGATTTTTACATTTTGAGTTTATTTGATTTAGAATTAATTCAAGAAGAGATCGATATTAACGAGAAATTTCTAAGTAAAAAACATACTGCCAGTGATTATTACTATTATTCATATTTTAGAATTATTGAACAGGATATTAATTTATTTGATCAATCAAAAATGAGTGATTTTATTACCTATTATTCAAAAAAGTCTAATGATAGTTTTAAATTGAGAATTTTTAATAGATGGTTAGTCTTAATTGATGTATTATTTGAGCAAGAGAATATTAATCAAATGATGACAGATCTACTAAAATCCAAATCGATTTCTGAGTCAAAAATCACCGAATTATTGACTCACCCATTAATATCGGATCAAAGCAAAATAATGTTTTCGGTGATTAATTTCATCAAATCAAATCCAAAATATATTAAATATTTGAATAGCATTTCAATTTATGTTTATACAAAAAATCAAAGATGTGAAGTTTTGGATTTGCTCTTGTCTAATGTTTTAGACTCTAAGTTGGATATTGAAACTTTCAATTCAATTGCAGTGAAACTATTAAAACTACCAACATATAAATCAAAATTAGAAACTGACTTCAAGTCCCTTGTCAAATTAATTAAATTTTCAAATGGTCAAGGTATGCTAGATGTTATTTCTTGTGTATTCAAATTACATGCCAATCATCAGGATTCATCCAATGAGTATTTTGTGAAGTCATTCAAGAAATTGGAAAAAGGATTGGATAAATCACCATTTGAATACATTCAATTAAGTATGCTTTTGCTCAACTCCACTAAGAAATCAACAGCTTTGGGGAAAGATGTGCTATCTCTTTCGAAAACTCTTTTGAATAAATGCATAGAAATTACTAAGCTTGATTCTACCTCCAATGAAAAAATATCTTTATTGGTAGGGTACATGGCAAATATTATTGAAATAAATGGCAAGGATGAATCTAAGCTATTAAAACCAGTAATTGACAAGTTGGCGAAAATCGAATCAAGAGATATTCAAAATAGGTTATTTGATTTAACAATACTTTGTTCAATTTATAACTCAACTCATATTTTGGCATTATATGTTGTTTTAAATGATCCAACGAATTATCATTCACTTGACAAATACATTGCAACAAAGTCGAATGATGTTGAAGATTTCATTTCAATTTGGAGAAATGCATTGTATTCATTGAACGATGATATCCAAACTTCAATCGGAGGATATTTTGACGTTTTAAGTTGTTTGATATCACATTGTCAAAAACCTGATAATCCAGATACAATCAAGACCATTCAACATCTGGTAACGGCATCAATCTCTGAAATATTTACAGCATTGAAAACCACCAGAGTTGATAATAATATTATATTACACATATTAAATTCAATCAAGAAACTTGCAACATCAAAGGGTTGGATGTTTGATCAATATTCTGTTGAGATGTCATTAGCATTTATATCTCAATTATGCAGCTATTTCAAATCTTCGGACTGTCTAAACTCGGAAATGTACATCCAATTGACTCAAACTATGTCAACCTTTGTACTGTATCAAAGGTACAGATTCAAACAAAGGCATCATTTGTTGGTTTTCACATTTGTGGCATTATTAAATTTATTGATCTCTCAGTCCAATGCGTTGTCTGTGGAGTGTGGGTTATCATTTGAAAGGTTGACCAGTAACTTATGTGAACCAAGCAGTTCGTTTATTATTTCTAATTCCGATAAATCAGAAGATATCTCCAAGGATGTCTTGATGTCTAATGCGCTTGCTCAATTGAAAAGCAACTTGAGAAAAAATTTGCACATTCTTCTGTTCAACTATATCAAATTCTATCTTCAATATCAAATTGATTTAGACATGAAGTCCCATTTGGATACCAGTGTTTTTATGATTATGGATCTTTTCACTACGGCTGAATTGCACTATATTAATAAATCACTAGACAACCAAGGTCGTGTCGTATTTAAGAAACTATATGAAGATTATCAAAAATACTTCAAATGGAAAGAAGATTAATGAGCGTATTTCCTATTTGGGAAAATTACCGTCTTTTGTACCTATTATATTTTATAGAAATTTCTAAATTTTTCACTTTAGAAAAAAAGTCAATTTAAAACTTTGAAAATACCAAAATGGTGGAAATTAATGAAGTTGATGATTCTATAGTAGATTCTATTATGAATGAGTGGGAAAAGTCGAAAAAAAACGAAAAAAAAACGGTCAATATGGCCAAAAGAGGCGATCCTGAGTTACCACCACAATTGAATGAAATACAATCCAAAACAACAGATGAATTGATGAGTGACTTGAATAAGTTACCATTTTTCATGAATGAATTGAATGTTGCAGATGACGGATCAAATGCAGATGAAGTTGAAGCTTTAAAGGCCTTGGCTTATGAAGGGGAACCTGATGAAATTGCTACAAATTTCAAAACTCAAGGTAACGATTGCTACAAGGCTAAGAAGTATAAAGATGCTATTACATATTATACTCAGGGATTGGATGTTTGTTGTGGGGTTGATTCAATTAATGCTGCATTATATTTGAACAGAGCAGCATGTAATTTAGAGTTGAAAAATTACAGAAGATGTATCAACGACTGTAAGGAATGCTTGAAGATGCAACCTGATAATGTTAAAGCATTGTACAGGGCATCAAGAGCATATTTTGCAATTGATTTACTTGAAGAAGCCAAAGCAACATTGGAATTCACGCTGTCAATTGATAATAAAAATCTAGCTGTCAATAGTTTGTTAACAAAAGTCAATGATAAACTCATGGCTATAGAGAGAAGAAAACAAGAAAAGAAAGAGAAGGAACAAGCTGAAATGAAAATTAAACAAACTTTAGAGGATGCTATTCAACTACGTGGTATGACCACTGTTGAATCTTCTTATGGTAATGATACCATAGGAGACGCTAAGATGCATTTAGAAGATCAAAGTGATATTGAATCCCAATTAATCATTCCTACAATGGTTTTATACCCAACAATTGACGAATTTGATGTTGTTTCCGAAGTTAGTGAATTAACTACTCCATTTGAACTAATGGAATTGATTTTTGGGGACAGACCTGAACATTTCTTCCAAGATGGAAGACATGATAATTTCAAACCAAAGAAATTAGAAGCTTATATGGAACTTCTTGATGGTGGACTTGTTAAATTAGGTAAAAAGGTTCCTTTCAATCAAGCTTTAATGTGTCAAAAACCAAAAATCCCACTTTTTGACCATATTTTAAGAGTCTATTTTGTTCCTAAAGCGGAATCCGCTGACTGGCTTAAAACGTGGATCAAAGAAGATGCCTTAAAGAGAAGGAACTGAATCCTTGTGTATTACGTAATGAAGATATTTTATAAAGGAAAATCCTTCTCTATAATAGAAGGTCAGAAAAAAATTTCATCAACTATACATAGAGAACTCTTTATTAAACAAGAAAAAAAATATGTCTTCAGTGTCATTAAAGAGGAAGAAGTTGGGAGGAGGATTAGCAGTATCACAAAAGGTTTTTGTTGGAACAAGGAATGGATCAGCATTTAAGGTAGTTAGAGAACACTATTTGAGAGAAGATATACCATGCTTTTCAAAATCATGTAACAAATGTAATGAATATTACATTCCAGGGCCTACAGGAGAAATCCCTCATGCTATTTTATCCGATAGTCCATTAAAATTGAGTAAAGAAAACGTAGGAAAACATTATGTTATCATTGATACAAATGTAGTATTAAATGCCATTGATATATTGGAACATGTTGCGGTGTTTTATGATATTATTGTTCCTCAAACAGTTTTAAATGAAGTTCGTAATAGAAGTATTCCCATTTACATGAGGTTGAGAGCTTTGACTAAGAATGAAGAAAAAAGATGTATTGTTTTTCACAACGAATTCAAATCCGAATCTTTTGTTCCAAGAGAGAAAGGAGAATCAATGAATGATTATAATGATAGATTGATCAGAGAAACTGCAAAATTTTATTTATCACATTTGGAAGATATCAATGTTTTATTAATTACCGGTGATAAGGCAAATAAGGTTTTGGCCAAAAAGGATGGAATTACTGCATTTACATTACAAGAATATATCTCATTAATGCCCAATAGTGCCGAATTACAAGATATGTTACCTTCAACAGAGTCTTTTGATAAGAATTTAAATGAAATTAAGTACCCAGAATATTACTCAACTGCTAGATTAATGGGTGGTATGAAAAACGGTAGTTTATATCAAGGGAACATTGCAATTTCATCTTACAATTTCTTAGAAGGTACAGTTTCGGTATCAAATTTACCTAAACCTTTGCTAATTTTAGGCAGAGAAAATTTGAATAGATCTTTCAATGGTGATTCTGTCGTTGTGGAATTATTGCCAAAGTCAAAATGGAAGAAACCATCAACTGAAATCATTGATGAGGAACTTGTTAACAAGAATGAGATTGGTGATCAAGATGATGAAATTGTGATCACAGATGCAGAAAGAAGATTGTTAGCTAAAGATGCAGCTAAGGCCCAAGAAGGTGCCGACGCTGACGATGACACTACCGAAAAAATAGTTCCTACAGGTAGAGTCGTTGGTATAATTAAAAGAAGTTGGAGGTTATACGTAGGTCAACTTTCGCCAAACTCTGTTAGTAAAGATGAAATAAGTAGTAATGCTTCTAGAAGCGTTTTGGTTATTTTAATGGATCGCTCACTACCAAAGATCAGAATCAAGACTAGGAGAGCAAAAGAGTTGATTGGCAAGCGTATTGTTGTTGCGGTTGATTCATGGGATTCAACGTCTAAATTTCCTGTTGGTCACTTTGTTAGAACTTTGGGTGAAGTTGAAGATAAAGATGCAGAACAAGAAGCGCTTCTATTAGAACATGATGTTGAGTATAGACCATTTTCAAAAAACGTTTTGGATTGTCTACCAAAGGAAGGGCATGATTGGAAAGTCCCAGAGAATCTTGACAACGGTGATCCACTTTTGAAAAAAAGAAGAGACCTGAGGGATAGACTAATTTGCTCGATTGATCCACCAGGATGTCAAGATATTGATGATGCTTTACATGCAACAAAGTTGCCTAATGGAAATTATGAAGTTGGTGTTCATATTGCAGATGTCACTCACTTTGTTAAAGCCGGTACCGCATTAGATCAAGAGGGTGCATCAAGAGGTACATCTGTTTATCTAGTTGATAAAAGAATTGATATGTTACCAATGTTATTAGGTACAGATCTATGTTCGTTAAACCCATATGTTGAAAGATATGCGTTTTCATGTATTTGGGAAATGGATAAGGATGCCAACATTGTTAATGTTGAATTTACAAAATCGATCATCAAATCAAGAGAAGCATTTTCTTATGAAGAAGCTCAGATTAGAATTGATGATAAATCTCAGCAAGATCCTTTAACGCATGGTATCAGAATCTTATTAAACTTATCTAAAAAATTGAAACAAAAGAGGTTAGATGCAGGTGCCTTGAACTTAGCATCCCCTGAGGTTAAAGTTCACACAGATAGTGAAACATCCGATCCTAATCAAGTTGAAATCAAGAAGCTTTTAGATACAAACTCATTGGTTGAAGAATTTATGTTGTGTGCTAACATTTCAGTTGCAAAAAAGATTTATGAGGCTTTCCCTCAAGTCGCCATGTTACGTCGACATGCTGCTCCACCTGCAACCAACTTTGAACAATTGAACGATATGTTAAGAGCCAAAAAAAATTGTAGTATTTCAGTTGAATCATCAAAGGCCTTGGCTGATTCTTTGGATAGATGCGTTGATCCAAAAGATGACTACTTCAATACATTGGTTAGAATCATGGCCACGAGATCAATGATGGCTGCTGAATATTTTGCATCGGGAAATTTCAGTTTCCAAGATTATAAGCATTATGGTTTGGCTGTTGATATTTATACCCATTTCACTTCACCAATTAGAAGATATTGTGATGTTGTTGCTCACAGACAATTAGCTGCAGCAATAGGTTATGAACCTTTGCATGAATTACACATGGATAAGACCAAGATGGATTTGATTGTTAAGAACATCAATAAGCGTCATAGAAACGCACAATTTGCAGGTAGAGCAAGTATTGAATATTATGTTGGTCAAGTTATGAAAAACAATGAATCAGATCAAGAAGGGTACGTTATTAAGGTGTTCTCTAATGGAATTGTCATTCTTGTACCAAAGTTTGGTGTTGAAAGTCTAATCAAATTAGAATATCTAGGAGATGAAAACAGCTCTGTATTTGACGAAGATAATTACTCTTTAACATTCACAACAAAGGAAGGTGTTACCAGAACTGTTTCTGTGTTTGATAAAGTGGAGGTTTCAATTAAATCTATTCTCGATGATTTTACTGGTAAGAGAAGGGTTCAATTAGTGTTGAAATAAATAGAATAATTAGTTGATTAATATTTATAAATTCATTAAATTTCAGAGAAAAGATCAATGAATGCATCAGTAAAAATATTTAAACTAGCGATTTTTGGAGACTGGTGAGTCCCTGTATTTGTTGTGTAGATTAGCAACAACTGCCTTTGAAGTTCTTTTTTGATATTATCAGGGTCTATTGAAAACTTAAAGCCGTCATTCAAATCTTGTATTGTTTTTCTTCTAATTTTATTTGCATCACTTAGCAAACATCTTAAAGTTTCAGAAAATGCATGAATCATAACACCAAACTCAAAAAAAGCTTGGAGATAATCACCTTTGCCAAATAAGTAAATATTTTCCAAAACACCTTTATCTTTTTTCTTAGCAATTCTTATTTTTGTTCTTGCCAGTGAGTGGGCTCTCCTTTTAATCCAAGCATTCAAAGTGGATGAAATTTTTAAATTGTGGCATATTGATGAGCAATAAATCTGGTTAAATGTCATTTTATTTTTGCTCTTGATAGTACAAATAGACATTATTGAGTACTCAAACAGAAATAAATAATA
Source organism: Saturnispora halmiae (assembly GCA_030563645.1). Lineage (NCBI taxonomy): Eukaryota > Fungi > Ascomycota > Pichiomycetes > Pichiales > Pichiaceae > Saturnispora > Saturnispora halmiae. The sequence continues at coordinate 12,802 of JAJMJL010000035.1, read as the reverse complement.
ATTTTGGTATCCGTTATTTTTAGTCGATGCATTTTGCATTCTAGCGGAAAATTGATTGAGTTCAACTTGCAATAGTTTTATTTTGATTTTATTTTGAATTAAAACCCAGTGGATTTCATTAGGTTTCTCACCAAATGCTTTTAATTTATTATTTTCAGTTTCTAAACATTTGATTTTATTGAAGTAGAAACTTCTTATTGCCTCAGTTGTTGCAATACCATCTGGGAAATCAATGTCAGCTTTTTTTATTAATTCACTTGTTATTTTGACCAGAGCTTCCCATAATGTTTTTTCGTTTTCATTTTCTATTGATTTGTTGCGTTCATCAGCTTTTTCATTTAATTCCCAAGCTTTGTGTTGATTTATTTCATCGTCAATGCCTATCAATGTGGGTCCTCCATTTAAATTTCCAGTTTTATTTTTCTTCAACGCAGGTTGGATTATCACTTCTGACTTGCAGGGCGAAAATTTGTTTTTGTGAGATTTGTTTAAGCTGATATTTATATTCTCAGAACTTGAAGGCATTATTTGTGAAGAGTTGTTCCAGTTGAATATTTCATTTAGTAACTTCTTACTGGAAGTGTTTTCTGTGTTTTGGGAATTCAAGCAAGACCAGTCTGGCAAATGTTCCATTTGATTTACTGGTACTTCTTTTGTGAATTCCAAAGTTTTGAAACTATCAGGAGTATTTATTGGACTTGAAAACATCGAATGTATAGAAGGTTTCAAATTATCCTTGCTGAAAAGTTGCAGTTCATTTTTATAAGCTGGAGGTTGTTCGAAAAACGGGTGTACTGTACTTGCCTGGTTTGACGGTTTTGTTAATAAGTTGTATGATGCACAAGCCTGGGGTCCATTACTTGCCAATTGGGACAAACTTTCAAAATGCTCATGATCAAAAGACTGAACGATTGACGCGTTCTTTGACTGCCCAAACATTGACCATTTACCAGCTGCATCTAGAAAAATTCCTCGAGATTTGAGTCCATTAAACAACATAGCTAACTCATTTGAGCTTTGGCTAGATCCATCGCCATATTTTAACAAAATGATGTCGATTAGATCCATGATGTATTTTTCCGCTTCATCAATGTACAGAAGCACATCATTTGCCTTCAAGACATTGACACTTTTATACGGCATATTTAACAATGTTTATATTGACTTTTTTGCCTTAATGACGTTGTTTAAGCTGATAGAAGACACTACAGAAAAGGCAATGACAAAATTTTTGTTGCAAATTATATATAATCCGTTAATCAACACGGCATCATAAATACAAAATAAAACTGTAAAGGAAAACAAACGTTCATGACAATCTAAAGAATGTTTTGTTATTTCTCAATTTCATTATTTAAAAATGTATAAACAAATTATAAATAATGAAAGAAGATTGTTTAATTACTAATTATGATATGATAACTTTTATTTTATTATAATTTATAGCAATTTTTGTAAGTTGCAACAGTAACATGTTCATCTAATAAAAATACGTCCAATATTTGAATCCTTTGTTTTAGGTTTTTTATTTGAAAACGTTACAGCTTACATAATAGAATGTTTGTGTGATATAATGTAGCAACTTCAAGGTGCTTTCTAATAATTAGTAACTAGACAAACTTCAGCAGAAAAAAAGTCACATTCTCCTATTATTTGTGTTATGTTCAAATAGATTTTAATTTCTGGAATCTATAAATTAAAACCAAGATTTGAAACTACAAAAAAGTTAAATGTTGACACATTCGTTTATAAAAGTAACAATATACAAAAAGTACACCAACCCCCAAAATGAAAACCCAAATACATACACACGTATTAATTTGGGTAAATCAATGGTGATATTAACGTAATAAATGAATTATTCATTGTCACGACAAAATTTATGTCATAGAAACTCATCTCTATAGTGACCTTTCATAAAAGGCCTTATAAAATCTACATCTGAACAAAGACAAATCTTTATAACGCTAAATCCCAAAAAAGGTAAAATTATATCTAAAGCTGCTTTTTTTGGAGTCTTGAAATGATGTAAATAATTAAATTAGTAAATAAATACATGAGCAAAATATCAGATATGTCTTTCATATGATATATCTTGATTATTATCTTGAAAGATGTCAAAGGAAAATGAAATCAGCGTGGCATTTGTATGTCTAGGAAATATCTGCAGATCACCAATGGCAGAGGCAGTTTTTGAACATGTCGTGAAAACGGAGAAGTTAGACAAGGTCATCACTAGAATTGAATCTTTTGGGACAGCCGGGTACCATATTGGAGAAACCCCAGATTCAAGAACAGTAGAAACTTGTAGAAAACACAACGTTCCAATTAAACACCGTGCACAACAATTTACAAGCGACAAATTCAATGAGTTTGATTATGTCCTATGTATGGATCATTCTAATATGAAGAATTTGAAAAGAATCGAGCCAGCCAACTCAAAAGCTAAATTAGCACTTTTTGGGGAGTGGAAGCAGGATAAACAATTTAGTAGGATAATCGATGACCCATATTATGGTGGCGATGATGGATTTGAAGTTTGTTATAGACAATGTGTTCACTTTTCAAATATCTTTTTGAAAGAAGAGCTGCATCATGAAAACAATGTGTAATGTTAAAATCTATAAAACAGGTTCTGCTAAAGAGCCCTTTTCAACCTCTACATCTATTGAAATCCCAGTAAATGCATCATTCAAGGACATCATGTAATAATTCTTTATATCATATCCTGCGGCCGTGTATTGAACGTCATCAACGATTTTATTCAGATTCGAATCTTTATATGATTCCATTTGAAACTTGAATGGTAATTCGTAAAGATGGTCCCCATTGAACGGCGTGAACGGAACCTTTGATTTTTTATTCTTTTCATTGAGATTAATGTTTCTTTCGATTGCATCCTTTTGAATTTCATAATTCTCATCTAATTTAACTAGCTCTTCCCTGTATCTGTTTGTACGTTTCATCATACTGGATCTGATTTCATCAACAACTTTATCAGGATCTTTCTCACTAGAAGCATTTTGAAGTTGATTAATAACTTCGATCTTCGTCAAATTCTTCATATTGGCTTCTTCTTGCATAATCTCTCTGTTGAGCCTGTTTCTTTCTGATTTATATTGTCTTTCTAGTTTCTGTAATCTTATAAACTTTTCGTATTCTTGATCTCTTTTAGCATTGTTCAATTCAATTGATTGTTTGTTGGCCAGCGAGTACTCTTTCAACTTTTCTTCTGTTTCTTCTACCTGTATCCCGTTCATTAGCTTGTATATTATATCTTCGATGTTTTCTAGGTATTTATTAAATTCATCCAGTGAATCAAAATCATTTTCCTTTTTATTATATACCAATAACACACGTCTCCGTATATCACACTCTCTTTCAACTTGAATATCGTCAAAAACCTGCGCTTTGAACTTGTTCTTTCTTAATATCTTTTCACAATTAGGGTAGGGACATTTCGTCGGCCCTAATGCAAATATCCTGTCAACACAAGCGTCACAAATCTTGTGATAACATTCTGGATTAATCTTGAATTCGATTTCCGGTGAAAGGTATTTGTCCGTCTTACACACAGGACACAAGTCTTTCGGGACGTTATTCCAGTCTAAATCCGCCATTTGGATGTTTAATTATAAAGAAAGACAATTAAAGAAAAATCCTACTTAAGATTAATATCTTCTGGTGATTATCAATTGCATAGAAATGGATCAAAAATTGACCGATTTTATCACATGCCAGCTGAAAATGGAGAAGAAGCCAGTGACAGCCGTCCACTTGTCAAGAAGCATGAATTTAAGCGGATGTGACGCGGTTTCTGTGCTTGAATCTTTTTATGAAGGACATAAAGACGACACCAGGTTTGCAGGACTGACCAGTAGATATTCAATGTGTGGTAATATTGGAGAAGAAATGTGTGTGAAAATAGTGAGTGGCAATGATGTCAATTCTGTTAAGGAGGAAATGACAGAGATGACAAAATGCCAAATATTCAGCATTCAATTATCAGAGGATTTGCCATTATCAAATATAACGATGGTGAATGAATCAATAAAAAAACCGTATTCTCTAGAAAACATGATCAAGTGGGGAGTCATTTTAACTGAGACAGATGGACTTGCAGAAGTTAGTATTGAACAAGTCGATAAACAACCAAAACAAAATCCTGTTGAACGCGTCAAAACACAACCAGTCAAAAAGGAAGAAAAAGAAGAGGATAAACCTCTTGATACAGGGTCTAAGTATGTTTCTAGAAAATCAGCTGCATTGTCAGTTCATACAAAGCCTAAAACTGAGTATATTTCAAGAAAAAGAAATTATGGGGTCGTTTCTGATAGCATTAATAACAGTAATGAAGTAGAAGAAGATATTGACATATCAGTAATTAAGAAAACAAAAATTAACCACCCAGTTCAGCACAATGAAAAATTGATGAACTTGTTTCAGGATGATGTTCCGAACGAAGTTGGTGATAAATTTAGTGATGATGAAGATGATGGAGTGGAAGTATTTGCCCAAGAGGAGAGAGAACAGGAGAAAACCCCGGTCACTAAGCCAGCTTTGAAATCACAACCTGAGCAAACTCCAATGGCAGATGTGCCAGAGTTTGAGCGTGTGGAAGACGAAGATGGATTTATTACAACGAAAAGAAACACCCCAACTCCCAAACAAAATTCTGCAAAATCTTTGGCTGCTTCAGAAACAAGCTCTTATGAAATCAGAAAGCCAAAAGCTACAGGGGCAAAGAAGCAAGCTTCTTTAATGAACTTTTTCAAAAAGAAGTGAATATCATGAGCAGGTTTTGATTTTTCATAATCTTTCCAACTCCGAAACACTTCTTTCTTTTATACGTTTGTTAAACATGGAATCAGAAAAATTCTTTGAAGTTCCAAAGGGAGGTGGATCATTAATGCTTGCATGGCAAGTTAAAAGTATGTTTATAAATTTTTAATTAAAAGTAAGTATATACTAACATTTCAAAATAGACAAACATGTATTAGTCATTGGTGCAGGGGAAGTCGCTTTATCTAGAGTAGACCATTTACTTCGAGCAGATGCTAAAATCACAGTTATTGGACCAGAAGTGCATCCAGTTTTGTTGAAATACAATGATTTGGGGCTTTTGGAAAAACTTGAAATTAGAGAGTTTAAACCAAGTGATTTGACAATGTATGAGAACCATGATTTGAGAAAGTCCATTCAGAAAGACATCGATTTTGATGATTGGTTCAAAGGTGAAGGTGAAGATATAGATAAATTCAAATCAGATCAATTTGCAATGGTATTAACCTGCTTGCCATCATATGAGTTATCATTGAAAATTTATAAGTTAGCGGTGGCATTGTCGTTACCGGTGAATTTAGCAGATAAGCCAAGTCAATGTGATTTTTATTTTGGTTCTGTTTACAGAAAAGGCCCATTACAAGTTATGATTTCTACTAATGGAAAATCTCCAAGATTATGTAACAGAATCAGAACAAAGATGATTGAACCAATGTTTGATGAACTTGATTTGGATCAAGCAGTCAAAAACTTAGGATCGATGAGAACTAGAGTGAGAAATGAAGTGTGTCCAGGTGAAGACAATGACGCCATCAAAAAAAGAATGTCTTGGTTAAAATCTGTTACTGATTTATTGACAATCAAAGAATGGTGCGAACTAGAAGAATCTAGTATCGATAAAATACTGGAATGCTATCCCGAATTGCCGAATAGGGATGATATTGTTAAAAAAACAACGAAGTAATTCATTATAAATAGATGTAAAAATAAAGTAAAAGTATAAAAAAAGGAGATAAAGATGGAAATTTGAACGTGAAACTGTACACTTGACAAAAGAGAATGATATACCAAAAAACATACCTAGCAAAAAAAGAGTTCATAAATAAAAAAAGCTCAAAATATGAAGTTAATTCTCAGAATCAACATTGTTAGTTTCTTCAACTTCGTCATTGGTGATATCCTGTTGAGGTTGTGTTTCATACATGCCCCCTGCAGCATTCGAAAAATTTGATGGGTGTGGAGGTAAGTACATGTATCCTTGCTCAAATGGAGGAGGACCATGCTGGGTTGGTGGAAATGGAATTTTATCCATGTTACTCTCCATTAAGCCAGGTGGTGATGATTGTGGATGATGGTTGATACCATTTGCTGTATCAACGGGTGGAATACCGTTAGCAAAGTACGGATCATAGATATATGGATGAGGTATATTGACCAAAGTTGGATTTGAATGCCCAGCACTCTGTAGCTGACCCGAAAGTGGAGGGTGTGGCCCATTAATCATCTGTGGTTGATTTTGATAATTGAACATCCCAGGCATCATTCCTTTAAGAATATGTTGCTGTTGTTGATGATGAAGAGGATGTTGTCTTCTCATATTCATTCTATTGTTTGATCTACCCCATGATAGTCTAATTCTTGAACCTCCAATTACAAAACCTTGCATGTTTTGGATTGCCGATTCTGCAGAATTTCTATCAACAAACTTAACAAATCCACAGCCTTTTCCTTGGGGAATTTTAATATTCACAATTTCACCAAAAGGTTCGAATAAAGTAGCAAGTGTATCATCATTGATACCGTTTGCCAAACCACCAATAAAAACTGTTGTATTATTTGGATCATTGAATATACCATGCTCGTTATTTTGGTTGTTGAATGGAAAATAACCCAATGGTTGTGGTATGACGTTAGCATTCCCATGAAAATGCTCCATAGCTGGATGATGATGTTGTTGCAACTGTTGCTGGTGTTGATGTTGTAATTGGTGTTGGTTTTGTAGTTGTTGAGTTGGATCGCCATGTCTATTGAAACCAGATTCAATACCGATGTTTTGGTGTTTAGGTGTCGCTAAAGCAACTCTTATTTGACGCCCACCTAACCATTTACCATTCATTTCTAATAAAGCCTTTTGTCTATCTTCTTCATTACTGAATCTTACAAAGCCAAAACATCTTGAAAGACCAGTGGACGGATTTGTCATCACCCTGACGGTTTTGATCGTATTAAAGTGGGTTTGGAATAAAGCCAGCAAGTGTGCTTCAGTCGTAACCGGTGATAGATCACCAACAAACAAAGAGTATTCTGGGGTTTGCGCAATTTCTGAATCCAACGTAGCAGCAGATGCCCAATTCAATCTGAATGTTTTATTACCATGACCAGGTATATTAGTACCATTTAATGATAACGCATCCTGTGCGTCTTCTGGAGTATCAAATTCGATGAAACAGTATCCTGAATGGTTTGCCTCATTAGATTTCGCCAATTGATATTTCAACAAGTTTGACTTAGGTTTAATCACCTTCACTACCACTGTTTTGTTCAATTGACTCCATAGCTGCGCAACAAATTCTTCTCCCCACCATGATTCCACGTCTCCCATCCATAAAGTCTTCGAAGGGACAGTATTAGCTGGATTATCTGGGGGTTGGGGCAAACTTAACCCTCCCACAACAGAGGAGTCTGTAGAATCGCTAGCAGCCAATGCAGGGGCGCCCAGTAATTCAGACTCTGACGAAGAGCGGATTTCAAGATCTACCGAGGACATAACAAATGAAAAGAACAGATGGTGGAGTTTGTGTATATTGTTGAAATATTTTAAAGTATTTTGTTTATTAAAAGATGTTGAATAGAGAAGAGAGAAAAGCACTGAGGCGAAGAGGTGATGGGACGAGAACTACGGATATTTCAGATGTCGTAATTGAGTTACCCTTGGAGGAAAAATCAGGGATGTCAGAGCGTCTGAAACGGGCAAATGAGGAAGTTTTAGAGAAACATAGTCAATTGACGCGTTTCAGGCGACAGAAACGTATTAGAGATAGAAGAGAAAGTAGACTAGAATTGAATGCAAGAAGAAGCAAAGGAAACCAAGTACGAGCCATGGCAGGGGCCATTGGGGTGAAAATCAAATATAAAAGATTACCTAAAAACAGAGCTAAATTAATAGGATTGGATGTAATCAATCAATTAGTGGTGGAATATTTCAAATCAAATAGTTTAGCTACGGAAATTGGGAGAATATTGGTGGACAGGTCGAAGTTGAAAGACAAAGCACTGATAAGAAATCAAACCAAAACTCTGTTCAGAGACTACATACAAAGAATAACGTCATACTTTACTAAATTGATTGATTTGAAATTGACCAATCAATTGATGTTGACGGATTTGCATAATGTTAATAGGGAAAAGGACTCAATGAGATCCGATGTATTTTCAACCAGAGATCAAAGGAATCAATTAGCCATTGAACTTAGCGAGTTGAGAGAGCAATTTGCGCAAATGAGAAATGATTATACTAACCAAGTTAACTTGATAAGGAAATTTGACTCAATTAATAATGAACAACCATCAATCCTCGAAAAAGTGAACTGGAAACTAACAAGACTGGCCAGCACAATTCCCGTTGGTTTGGATGTTATGGACTCGGATAAATCCCAGATTCTTTTGAAAAAACTCCAATCATTGAATGAAAAGCTTGAAAACTATAACCGAGGTAGCAACACCAGCGATTAGATCGTGTAATTTGATACAGTTTAGGTATATATAAACTACTTATAAAATCATATACCCATGAATGTAATTTGACTGCCCAGCAGTAACCTAATCATTCCCAGTCGTCCGAGATCAAGGCAGCAATCATTCTATACAAATAGTAAAAGAACATAAGAAGGAAAAAGACCAACTTGCAAATGGATTCTTTCTTGTTAGCACCCAAGGTTCTGAAGATTTCAGTTGCATCCAACATGTGGACCTTTTTGTAGATTTTGTCCCCGTTGTAGGCCAGTAAAGGCAAGTTCAACAGGAAAACAAACCAATACCCGTGAACAAGAAGCAACACGGAAAGAAATGCGTGTAAGTATGCCTTTGGTGCAATGAATTTGTTCAACTTTTTACAAAGTTCGATTGGGTTAATGTAATCACACTCCAAGTCAGAGAATGAGATGGTGAAGTAAACCTCAGAAAAGAGACAAACTGCGTTGACAATAACTGCTAAAACGAAAATGAAAACTTCACTGAACATATCAAGTGTAGTAGAAGAAACAACACTTCTAGAAGGGTGAAAGATGGAGAAAAAAATGGAAGAAATAAAGTGGTGTAAATTGATTTTCTTTATTCCATCAAAAAATGCTGTCTCCACACGAAGCGAGATTGATGAGTTACCCCTCTGAAACCGCAATCAGCGTTTGAATGTACTGCAATTTTGAAAATTCAGAATAACGACGATTTTGGTCAATTTACAATTATATACAGGGACAATTTGTTGTTTGTTAATTGAAGGTTCGAAGTCCGATTTAAGACTCTTCATCTGTGATTATTGATTTTTTCCTTATATACTCAACAGTATTCAATGAGAATGAATGTGTATGGGATCCCATGTTGAATTTTGGTTCATTCCATGGTTTGTGTTTGCATTATCTATTATCAGTGTATTGTTCCCTACTATCACATATTATAATGAGGTATTTGCAAGCGAATTCAAAATATTCGAAGTACTGATGAGACTATTTGTTCATACATGATTCAATGGAACCTTGAGATAGTGCAATTATTAAATTCGAGGGTTTTTCAAAGGGTTCAACTCGAGAAGATGCTCCAAATATCTAATGATAGTGTAATTGCACTTAAAAGTTGAATGATTCCAAATTGAGCTATAATCTTGTCTTTGGACATTTTATTCGTTTCGTTATGCTGTGTATACACTGATTTTTCGATCAATGCATCTGGAACAAGGTTTTACCGGCTAATATCAATTATTGTGATAGAAACTTGGCAGGCTAATGAGATTAAAAGTCAACTATAAGATCAATTGAACTTTGATGAAAAGCTAAATCATTATCCATTTAATTGAGTTAAGGAAACGTCTAAAGAGGCAGAAAATAATGCTGGTTGCCCGGTAAATTCAATTCAACCATCAAATTCGGAACTTTAAACATGTTTCATGGTGAGAAAGATCTTGAAAAATGCGATATTGACATTGGTGCAAATAGGGAAATTATTTGTGGTAGGACAGTGGCTGACAATCCAAGAATCATGATTTGTTCATACAGACAGACGGAGTCTAGGGGGGAAAATTGATTTTGAATTTTAGGATGAGTTAGATAGATTAAAACATTGAATAATGTTTAGGACACTGCTGCTTTTCTTGATATTCCAAACCAACATTTTAATTCACTAAGTCAGTTTGATGGTGATATATTATCTTCATTACATAAAGGTTCGAAAACATGAATTGGCGGATGCTAGATTTTGATGAAAAAGCATTCATTTTCTTTCTAGGATGAAGTCAATTGCATTGGAAAGAAATTTGATTTCAAAGCTCAAGAATTAGGTTCTTTCTTATCAAATAGATAGCATAATTCATACGAATTTGAAAGATCGTACCATTCTATTCACAAGTTGAAACTATTTCTAAAATACAATCAAATCATTGTTGTGGAATTGTTAAATTTCCTATTGCCTTAAATTAATTTTGTCAATTTTCACAGAAATGTGTCATCGATATGATATCAATAGTATAGATTTTCAAATAATTTAGTTGTATTCCCATATTTTTCAGCCAAAAAATGGTAATCTTGAACCCATTCCACCCCAAAGCTTTGGTCAATTATTTACCTACAATCATCTTGTTTTGACGGCATCAAGGTTAGATTCACATGTTCTTCTGTCATTGAAAAAACTTAACCCCGAATCGTCAGCTTATAGCCGGACTGTCCTGTTTTAGTCAAAAGCCGTGTTACTTTTATTCAAATTGGTCTATTTGAGTTAAAAGATAATGCACAGTCAGATCAAAATTTCAGTAATTTAGCTGGTGTATTGAGTACTTTGCTGATACAGCTAAATTGCTTAAATTAAAGTTATCAGCTTGCTGAGCATATTAACCAAGCTAAATTCCTTCACAATCACCCTGCTGTTTTCAGTATGTACGGCACAAAAAAACTTATCATGAAATAATCGCGCCGTGCGTACATGATAGATTAAAAGTTAAATAAGGGCTATCATCTCCATATATTATGCACAAAAAGAATACTCTGGACCCTTGAAATAAACGAGACGAATTATAAAATTAATGTCGGCAGATGTTGATGTGGAGGCACAAGAAAATCGTCCAGTAATTCAACACAGACTTTGGACTTTTCTGCTTTCTAAGGAAGTACCAGTGATCCCCACGGAAAATGAACGAAAGCCTTTTCAAGAGTTTCATTGCAACCCCATCTCACGTATATTTTATTGGTATATGTTTCCAATGATGAAGGTTGGCTACAAAAGAACATTAGTGGACAAAGATATGTATACACTGGAGGGTTCACAAAAGTCACAAGTGATGTATGGTGAATTCAAGATGCATTTGGAAGATTGTATCAACAGTGCTAAGCAACGTCATGCTCAGAAAACACCCAACGAAGAATTTATAGTTAGTCCATATATTCTGGGTAAGGCAATGTACAAAACCTTTTTTTGGAGATTCAATGTTGGAACCTTGGCGTTATTGGTTTCTGAGTTTACTACCGCAACAACTCCCCTAGTGCAAAAAAAACTTATTCAATTTGTTGAAGACAAAGCATTGGGTTTAAATGTTCACATTGGCGCGGGTGTGGGTTACGCCATTGCAACATCCATCATGTCGCTCATTGTTGTTTTAGGATTCACATTATCGTTTTACAATTCATCAATTTTGGGAACTAAATCCAGAGCCATTTTCACAAAATTGCTTTTAGACAAATCAATGACAGCAGACCCAAATTCTTATAAACTATATGGCGACTCAAAAGTTCAAAGTTTACTTACCACAGATTTGAATCGTATTGAGTTGGCATTTCCATTCTTGCCATTTCTTCTTTGTGCATTTCCAACGATGCCCATCTGCATTGGTTTGCTAATTCACAATATCGGTGTCAGTGCACTGGCTGGAATTGCAGTATTGCTTTTTTTGCTTGGCTCAATGAGTCTGATCAGTCCAATGCTATATAAAATTAGAGAAAAAATGACCACACATACCGACAATAGAGTTCACGCGATTAAAGAACTGTTGACAAACTTCAAAATGATCAAATTTTATTCCTGGGAATCCAGTTATAAACAGAGAATTGATGAAGCGAGAACCCTTGAAATGGATTTTATGTACAGAATGCAAATTTTAAGAAATTTCATGGTTTCGTTCACTGAAACTATGCCCGCTTTTGCAACAATGACTGCTTTTTGCACTTTCTATGCAATTTCTAATAACCAGAATTCAGCTACCATTTTTTCTTCATTGTCATTGTTTGGTCTTCTTTCTGAGTTATTTGTCTATCTTCCTTTTTCATTGATCACATGGACAGATATGATTAATGCATTGAAAAGAGTCGGAGAATTTCTTTCATGTGAAGATAAGGATATTACCAAGTTTGAGATAAAACTTTGTAGTGAAACCGACTTGGCAGTAAAATTAGATTCTGCTTCATTTAATTGGAATACCAGGGAACAATCAATTTCTAGTCTGCATGAGAAAAATGATGGGGATGACTCCGAAACTAGCTCTGAAATCAAATCTAAAAATTCGCAGACCACTTCATTTCCTGGATTGAACAATATTAATTTGGAAATAATGAAAGGTGAATTTGTTGTTGTTATTGGCTCTATTGGTTCAGGGAAAACATCACTTTTAATGGCCATGTCAGGTTTTATGGAAAGAAACGAAGGAATTGTTGCGCATGACGGGACTTCAATTTTTTGCGGTGCTCCATGGGTTAAAAATGCCACCGTTAGAGATAACATTACATTTGGTTTACCATACGAAAAAGCAAAATATGATGAGGTGGTT
>JAJMJL010000034.1:0-39366 GCA_030563645.1 Saturnispora halmiae | reverse complement strand
TCCACTAGCAGTGAACTCTTCATAGTCATCATATTTTGCTCTCAGTTGCTTAACCAGAGCAATCAGATCGTCAACTAAAGTTAGTATTTCATCCAGATCTTTTTCAGGCTTGACTGTGCAAGTTTCTGGACTTGTTGATACTTTTTTTACATCCTCTTCAACAGAGGATGGGTTAGATCCAACTGATTTAAGATCTAATTCTAAAGAGGATGCTTTTATGTTACTAGAACTACTTCTAGAAACTGAGCAGTCATCCTCAACACTGCTAGAGTTGCAAACTCTGATTTCATGCTTGGAGTAAAATTCAAACTTGTACTCCTTCCATTGTTTGCTGTTCAAAGGTAACTCATAGTCAAACATGAAATCATCGTTGTTTGCACTTCTGTTTTTGCCCTCGGTGGATTTCGAAGGTTTTTTGCTTCCGTTTTTTTTGAAAGCTTTAGCAACTGTCTTGCTAATGGCTCTCTTGACATTCTTTGAATGTCTACTAATTGAATTCATCGATTTTAACTGCTTTAACGAATTCAGTGGTTTTTATAAGGAAGAAAGAGACGGTGGCAAATGGGGAAGTCCATAAAGTGTGTCTCAAGTTGCCCTATTCAAAAAAGGGCAACATTTTGAAACCATCATACTGAGCTGATTTAAAAGGTAAACAGTACGAACAATTCATATTCTCCGGAAAAACACATTATTGAACGGTTATGATGAAATCAGTGTAGATAAAAAAGTTTTGCCGCTTCTTGGTGGTCATTTTCGCCAAACAACCAACTTCGTGTTAGTTCTGTAACCTTATTTATATGTATATTAAATTTGAATTTTTTATTACCTTTTTTTATTGGCGTTGACAAGATTTATTCGCAGTTGAAAACAACACCAGAGGTAGGAAACAGTGGTTATTCAATGATTTAATAGAAAAAACGGGGTTTTTGGAATTTTCTCCGTCTATTTTAACGGAAATATTCTTTTTATAACTTTCTAATATCATTATAGTGAAAAATATGGAATTTGCCACTATCTTCTTATAATTATTATTGATAAAACAAAATGGATCAAAACTTGTTCAGGGCCATGGAGGCCAACCCAGAAGCTTTTGCCAGTGTTGATATGTTGTATGTTCCTGTTACAATAAACGGGTTCACATTCCCTCTGTTGGTAGATAGTGGAGCTCAAAAAACAATTATCTCACCAGAATTAGTAGATATCCTGAAGATAAGTCATCTCATTGATAAAAGATTTATAGGTATGGCACAAGGAGTTGGTACTGGTAAAATGGAGGGGAGAATTCATTCAATTGATATGGATATTGGATATATGCAATGTGATGCAAGTTTCGTTGTATTGGACGTTGGATCAGTTGGAGGTTTGCTTGGATTGGATTGGATGAGAAAACACAACGTTTGCATTGACTTGAAGAAAAATGGGCTAGTGATACCGACAGGATTTAATGATGATACTGTATTTGTAAGTTTTATGCCAGAATGGGAAGTAAGTCAAATGAAGAAAAACATTGGTATTGGACCACTGAATGCTCCTGATATTTCTACAGGAGGACAGATTTTAGGCTCAAATCAATCTGCAGTACCTGTTCCCAAGTCACCATTTTCCAAACCGGCACCAGCACCGGCACCTGTTGCTGCTGCTTCAACTACATCTTCTTCTACGATCTCATTAACATCTGAGCAGGAATCTAAAATCAGCACATTGGTTGACATGGGCTTTCCTCGTAATAGAGTCAAACAAGCATTGATTAGTACCAATTGGAATATTGAATTGGCTGGTGGAATGTTGTTTATGTAAGTATTATTGTTTATAAATAAGAATAAAATAAGGGTCACAGAATGAAAGATAATGTTTTACTTGGTAACATTCAACTATAAATACTTATTAATTCCACATGTAGTTCCTCAGCTTTATTTTATATATATATCATTTGTGGTGATTTTAATATCAAGTATTATAAACACCTCTACTAGTGTACTTTTAAAAAAACACAAATCAGTTACAGTGTCCGAGTGGTTAAGGAGCCGCCCTGCTAAGGCGGTGGGCTTTGCCTGCGCAGGTTCGAATCCTGTCTGTAACGAATTTTTTTGCTTTTTTTTTACGCGTAAGGTAAAAAACACTCCTCTTTCCGCGTTAGGTAAATTGAATTAAAAACCATCTTCTGTTGCGTACGCATTGCTCTTTTTCGCCCAGGAACGTGAGCTGAATATGTTGATCAAACAGGAACAAAAGGAGGTTGATATTTCTCTGACTCATGTGAAGATTGAAAATTGCGATGAAAGGACAGTAGTTAAAGTAGAAGACACTGGTTTCAATTTGGATGTGCCTACTTCATCACCATTGGTATCATCATTGAATCAAGTACTTTCGGAATTGAAGCAAACCAATTCAATCCCAAACCCAAGTTCAAACAGGAAACCCAAACTAAAATCAAGACCTCCAAATGGAACAGTATTGAATATAACAAATCTGGATCTAAACCAGCCACTGGAGGATCAAATTGTTTTGGAAGATCTCGGATTTCTTCATTATGCGTTGAAACATTCAAAAAAAATGGTCATGGTAACAGGTGCTGGTATATCTGTTCAATCAGGGATTCCGGATTTTAGATCATCAAATGGTTTATTTCAAGGTTTATCTTCTAAAACTACAGGTTCCGGTAAAAACTTATTTGACTATAACATTCTCAGATCAGATGAAGGAATGGGAAAGTTTGAAGATATGATTGAAAATTTGTTTTATATGTCACAATCTTCACATCCATCACCTTATCATATCATGATGGACCAAATATCACAACAGAAAAGACTTTTGAGATTGTACACACAAAACATTGATTGTTTGGATGTAGAATTACCAAACTTGAAAACACAGATTCCATTACCCCATGGAAAAAATAATATTCCACAATCAATTCAGTTACATGGTAGCATTAAATTGCTTAATTGTTCAAAATGCAATTATATCACCCCATTAAATGAATCATTTTTCAAAAATAGATTATTCGGCGATAGGAAGTTGATCAGATCTTGTCCATCATGCGAGGAAATGAATTCCGTTAGATTAGTTGCTGGAAAGAGAACTCAATCACCGGGGATTTTGAGACCTAGAATTGTTCTCTACAACGAATTCCATCCAGATGGTGAAATCATTGGTTCAATAACTGAAAAGGATTTGAAAAATCGTCCTGATTGCTTAGTTGTTACTGGTACGTCATTGAAGATTCCTGGTGTTAGAAGAATGGTGAAAGAAATGGCAAAAGTTGTTCATTCTAGAAATGGGTATGTCATCTGGATGAATTTAGAGCCTCCTTCTCAGAGTATCATTGATTATGTTGAACACTTCGATTTGATTCTAGTTGGGGATTGCCAGGCAGTTCCAGGTCTAGTTAAATTGTATGATATAATCTATTCAATTTCACCAAGAAAAAGGAAAATTAAAACAGATATCAAAGAGGAAACAGCAGATTCAATTGCTGATGTCAAAAAGCAGAAAAAATGATATTTATTCTGCATTATTTATTCATAGTTACAATCTTTTCTAATTTTATAAATTGCTTTACTGTACAATTAATCCATTTATTTATCAATTAAAAATCATCTTCAGGAACTTCAACCTCATCTTTTGGTTCCTTTGGTTCTTGGCCTTCTGCCCATTGGGTAACATCATCAATGTGACTTAAAATTAATTCAACACTTTTATTGTTATCCTTATCTGAACAATCCAATGGCAAAAATTGGACCATTCCAAAATCATCAACTAGTTGAGCTATTGCTTTATTTAGCCTTCTAAACTTTTCATTCCCACTGACATAATCACCACTCTTTTCATCTTCAACTTCTTCTAAAAGCATTGGATCAGGATTAAAAAATTTCTTCAATTCCCTCTTGGCAACTGTATCCTTTACAAGATCTATCTTGGATAATATATTAATGTGAGGTAGTTCAAGGAAGATCATTGTAGACATTGCACTTAATGCACCAGAAAAGAATTTCCCTCTGTCAACCACAAATGGTGCTTCTAATAAGTAAGTACAACATAATTTGAACCCCAACTGTTGTTGTAAATGTTGAACCAAGTTTGGCATCACAGGAACATGTGAATAGAGTTCAACTTGACCAGGACAATCAAAAATCAAATAATCGTCAGCATAATCTCCAATTTGTTCATCTAACCAATCCAAGTTATCTAACAGAAATTCAAAACAGTAAATCAATGCACCATTAGGTCCTAAACCCAATTCTTCCTGAACATCTGATATTGATATTAAATCTCTTATATCAATTGAAAAAGAATATTCTTTTGGATCTGCTGCTGGATCGAGGTTCACAATATGTGCACGCCTTCCAATAGTTTCCATATAAGAAATAATAGAGTTACAAAATGTAGTCTTTCCGGCACCTGCAGGTCCAAGAGCTAAAACACCCACTTTTGACATCTTGTGAAGCTTTAAGAAAAAGTGAAATATTTATTCTTAATAATACAGAAAGAGTGAAAAAAAGAAATATCTTCAAAAATCCCCAAATTTTGATATTATATTCATTTTAATCAGAATTGGCATCAGATTTTGAATATTTTAATCAAATCACTTGGATTTTAGTAACTCATGAGATATTCATAAAATTGGCAATTTGAAGAAAAAGCGCGTCAAATAATTTTTTTCCGCTTGACGCGTCATGAATTTAACGCGTTTTTAAATCAAAACCAGATGTAACACATTTATCTGCAAATAAGGACGATTTAGAGTTTTTGGAGACGCATAAATTCCCCAGTATATCAAGTGCAGTAAATATGGCGACTTTGGATTTATCGATGGTAGAATTTGAATCATCCACACAGAAAGATATTGAAGACGTTGAAGAAGTTGAAAAGGTCCAAGTACAGGTAGAAGAGGAACACAATTCATATAAGAAATATCAAAGAGATTTGATTCTTAAGATAGATGAGTCGAGTGAAAAGGTCGAAAACACTCAGCGATTACCATCGGATACAAGTTATATGGCTGGAATTAGAAAGAGATTACAAGAGAAGAAGAAATTAGAAAGACAAAAGAAATCCATGGATCCTCCAACCCAGTCCACCCAAGTATTGACAAATGGTTCAAGCTCATCCACACAAATAATATCCTCTAATTCTGAAACTCAATCCATTTCTATCACTCAGAAAGTGATCACCCAAGAATCTACAAAACAAACTCAGGTTTTACAATCAAATGAAACTCTATCATTTGGAAAACAAACTCAGCAAATATATACCAACGCAGAAGATTTAGAGGATTCAGATGAAGAAATTATTACAACAAGAAGAAACGTTTCATTGAATTCAGATTCTGAAGAGGAAATCTTACCAACTCAAAAGGCTAAACGAAATTCTCCATTGCAATTAAATGAAAACGATGATGAAGCAAAAGAGCGGAAGAAATCCAAAGAAACTAGAGACACACTGAAGATTAGTAAAAAAAAAGTGTCATTTATTGGTTCAGAGGATGATGATTATGATGATGATAATAGTAGTAATAATGACGATACTAAAGATGTCACAAAATCCAAGAAATTCGACCCTTCAGATTTGCAAAAAACTGAAGCTGAAAAGTTACTTGAAGACGATGTCATGGATGAGTTATTTGTCAAAGATGTGAACCCAAATTCACATGTAACTGATGACATAACAGAAAAAATTCAAAGTTATCAATCTCTCTCGAAAGAAGAGAGAATCAAGGCAAGAGCTGAAGCTCATAGATTAGCAAGGGAAGAACAAGAGAAAAAAGAAAATAGCAACACAGTTGAAGAAGTTGCTATGGATGGTCCAGATCCTATGACAGATTCAAAATTTGTTTCCGAATTTAATAAACTACATGATGCAAAATCAAAGGCTTATCAAAAGATGAAAAAGAAAGAGAAGCAAGAGCGTATAGAACAAGCGAAGTTGATCAAAGAAGCTGCAGATGCAATTACTCTTTTTGATGCTCCTATTTTGACAAAAGATAAACTATTAGAACAGTTGATTGCTAATTCTAACGATGTGAAGATTATTTCTCCAAATAGAATAAATGTAGTTGATACTTATTTACAAAGCCCAGAGCATAAAGTTGTCAAAAAAACCGACAATGCCATTATAAGAACAATAGTGAAGAACCAAGCACTTACAGATGATACCAAAGCAATTGAGTTCGATATGAATGATAGTGACAGTTCAGATTCAGATGGAGAAAATGCTAGAGATAAGCTACGCTTGTTAGAATTAAAAAGAAAAATGGTTCAAAGGAACAAGCAGAAGAGGGATGTATTACACCGGGAGTCGTCATTAAATGAAAAAATAAAACAACAGATTGGCAAGCAAATGAGAAAGCCAACGTCTAAACGAAAATCTGATGAGCATCAAATGACCACGGAAGAAATGGTCGTTGAATTACTCCATAGGGATCAGATGAGAGATGTAGAGAATGTTAAGAGGATTGAAAAAGAGCGTAAGACCAAAATAAAACAAAAAGAGATGATGAAAAAAGGAATATTCCCATCTCATGATGATGATCCAGAATTTAGTCAATCAGAAAACGATTCTAATTCAGAAGAAGAAGAAGAAGAAGAAGAAGAAGAGAGGAAAGAAAATGACGAAGAATCAGGTATGAGGTTATCTCAAAGAGTTGCTTTTGAAAAAGAAGAAGAAGTAGAAGAAGGCTATACTGGAACTCCAGATATAGCAAACATTGAATTTAAAACTACACAATCAGACCCATTCAAAAAATTGGGGATCTCTATGACCCAATTATTTGATAGCAATACCCAAGCAACACAAAATTCTTTGACAACTGCTGAGAAGTTCAAAGCCATGAAAAATAATACTGAAGGATTACATAGGATCGATTCAAACGCTGATGAATCAATTGTCGAAATCATTCACAATAATAATGACTCAGCAAGAGATGCTTCTTCATTTCTGGCTAAAATGGTTAGTGATGATGAATCTGGTGATTTTTCTCAAACACAGACTTCTCCTAATCTGGGAAAAGTAAATCAAATATTAGGATCTCAAATTATTGATCTTAGTACTCCAATGGATGCGTCAACCCAAGCTGATGATGCTGTAAATCAAGAATTAGACCATCATAGTGATTCTCAGGAAGATGACGGAGATTCTGAAGACGAAAAGATTGCTATAGGTCGGAAAAGACAGACAAAAGATTCAGATTCCGATAATGAAATTGTATCGGAAGATGAAGAAGAGACTGAGGAAGAAAAAGCTTTTAGGTTGAAGCAGACAAAGATAATCAAAGAAAGAGAGAATCAGATTAGATTAGAAAGAGAAAAGCAAATGAGAGAAATGGGGTTGAATAAGATTATGGAGAATGAAGCAGATGAATCTGAAGATGAATTCAAGGGTATTGGCGGAGAAGATGGCGAAGGAGAAGATGTTGAAGATTCTGAAGATGAACGTATGATCGATGATGCTAGGAATATTCAATTAAAGGAAATGGAAATCCGTCAAAAGGTTTTGGAAAAGGAGCTTGAAGAGGATAAGGCATTAGTTGAGAAGACCTATAAAGATATTAAAACACATAAGCTAAGAGAAAGAAGGGCAAAGGATGGTGTATATGATATGGAGTTGAGTGATGAAGATGATGACGAGTTTTTCCGACTTAAAATGTTGGTGAGGCAACAAATGGAAAAGAAGCAAATCGAGTTTGAAGGTAGAAATAAACGTGGAATAGCCGAAAATAATCCACAAAAGCCGTTCTTTGATGCAATGGCTGTCAAATTACCTTCACACGTTCTTTCCTTCAAAAAAGAAAAACCGTCATCTTCAGTTTTAAGTGAATTAGTTTCTGACGAAGAGAAAGATGATGACAATTCCATTAAGGAATCAACAAAAAGAAGTATGGAGCCTCTATTATCTGTAGACCATAAGAGAAGGAAGATTCCAGAACCTCAACAACTTGATATCGATTCTTTACAAGAACGTGATGTTAAAGATATGGCAAGAGAGAGCGTATTAGAAGAATTATCCTCAGATGACGAAGATGGATCCTCTGCTTTGAAGCGTATCAAGTCAACATCAACTATAAAATTATCTCGTCATAATTCATACAGAAGGCAGTCATTGAAATCAATGTCAAGTCAAAATACTGAGGATGATGTTGATAATTATAGTATGTTAGCTAGATCAACATCTATTACATCATCGTTTAAAAAAGCAACTGCTAAAAAGGTTCGAAAGGGTATGTTCACGGGTAACATTATTAGGGAAGTTACTGTAACAACTAATTCAAGATCAGTTCTCAATTCTAAAAGTGCAGTTACAAAATTAGTTGGGAAGGAAAACAACGCAGTAAATGAAAAACCTAATGATGAAACGGCAGATCGAATGTCCTCACTATTAGCAGCTTCAAGAAGAAAAGGGATTAGGAAGTTGGGTAACTCAAAATTCAAACGTTGAGATTAATTAAATTTATAAAATATTAGAAAAGATTATCGTTTCATGTCATTTTGAAGTGCTTCTCTCAATGCACTATGACTGACTCTTGACATTGAAACGCTATTACTGATATCACCATCACCATGCTTTATAATACCATTTCTTTCAATTAACAATTCAGACCTTAATGAACTTGATTTATTTACCTGGGGTATATTACATCTTTTAAAGGAGCCGAACTTCAATGGTTTAGCTTTGGCTTTTTCGTTAGAACTGAATATCCTTTTCTCCAAACTTCCTTTTGTCTTGAATGATCTACCAGATGGGGAAAATATCTTTTTCCCTGTTTCTGGAGTCGCAAAAGCATTGTCAGGTACTAATGAGGCTATCCATGATCCTAATTGTTCTTCTACGTGTTTTAAGTCCACAGTAGTATTTGATGGTATTGATTTTGGTTTTGTTGGTGTTTTCAAGAAGGAGCCCCAATTGGGTTCCTTTGAATGGATGTCATTTTGTTTTAGTGGGGAATCAGTAATAGATCTTAGCCCACTGGAATTTAAAATATTGACAATATCATGATGCGCATTAACTGAAGTCATTGTAACATTAGAAACACATTGATTGGTTGATTGTATCGAAGGAAGGTTTGGCTTGAGCCATTTCATAGTTTGTTCTTGGAGTTTTGATCTTGATTTTGATTTGGATGCCAATTTCCATTCTGGTTTATCATTATTAGAGTATAACATGTCTTCAAAACAAATGATACTGCTTTCATGAGATTTCGCTTTTCTTAGACACGACCGAGGATTATCGTTTAAAACAAATGGTTCACATTCATTGTTTCCATAACTATCTTCTGACAAAGTTTCATCCTCACATTGACCAGAATGAGAGTCAGAGTCAGAATTCGAATCTTCAATGAAAGAGTGATCCAAATTAAATTCCAGATTTAAATTGGTGGTGTAATTAAATCTCTCCAAGGGGGAAGAAGATATCATTTTGGTGATTGCAGAGTGTCTATTCATAGATAGGTATTTAGGTTTTTCAAGCATAAAGTTTTTATGGTCTTCATTTGATAAGTGTAGATCTTCATCATAGGAAATAAAATGCTTGAGTATATTATCATGAGTTGGTGTCCGGAGAGGAAATTCATTGTAGTATGAAAAGGAATCATTCTCAGGTAGAGAATATCGTCTATGTGATTTATATGTAGGAGATGGACCAGCATCTTCTTCTGGAATCACAGGCATATCCATTGAATCAAATTTGGGGTTGGAAAAAATCCGCATTGTTTGGGCTTGAGGTTTGACTTGTGACTGTACTTTGCATTGTTCTTTTAAATCTGGAATGGAGGTCTTTGTCGTTGGTTTGGATTTAATGTTACAGATTTTGAACTTCTTCATTGGCAAAACCATCAAATCTTGATGTTTCCTTTGGTTTGGATTAGCAATGGGAGGTTGATCATTTATGTTAAGAAAACTTTCTTTCTTCATCAGCTTTTTTCGAGATTGATTATCATGAAATTCTATTGTATCTTCAGTGAACTGAGTACCACCATCAGATGAAAACAATGAACTACTTGTTTGATTATAGTTCTCTCCCTGGGAACATACATCTGAGTTTTGGATTTCTTTGAATCTCCTATTGAGATATATGAACTCATTTCGCAAGTTGTCTAATGTTGCCATTGCAGCAATGGAATCCATATCACGAATACAATGATGTTCATCAACAATATCTTGTTTTGGGTGATTTTCCATTATTTTCATCTGTTCATCTAATAGCTTACATCGTATTTCTACTGACATCAGATGTTCGTAGTATCTCTCTAGATGTTCCAACTTATCATTCAACTTGTCTACTTGATGATTTTTTTCCTTTATATCTTGGATCGTCGATATTGACTTCTCTACTATTGTATAATCTTGATGAATGTTTTTCTCTTGTAAAAACATCTTGGAATCTTTATACTTGCTCCCAATCCCCTTTGTAAATGTCATTTATACCCACAGTTGATCCAATCCAAGTCACCAACAGTAGAAATAAAATCTTTTTCTTTGGAATTGCATATTTTGATGTTTACCTTTTACCCAATTGGGTAAAAGGTAAACACCATACACAAAATGGTATTTTTTTGCAGTCTGGTCCTCACCGCGTAAATTCGGTAGTGTGATGGCTGATAAGGACCAAAATGCGAGTCAGTATTTGAAAAGTGTCTTTTAAATACACAATTTAAGTTGATTTTGCAATCTTTTGCCCTTGAGTATATTACTTGTTTATTTATTGATATAAAGATAATTAATGAAATTAGTTGCTTGTTGCCATCAACAAGGTCATAAATTGAACCCTTGAATTAGTTCCAGTTGTTGTTGCAGCTCCGCTTGTTGTTGGAGCTGTTTAGCATCATTTTTGCTCTTGGTGAGCTGATCCTTTTTAATGTCGTCTTTTAGAGATTTGAGAGACATGTTCAAGTCATCTTTCTCATTTTTGGACGGCTGGTCACTGGTGGCCTTCGTATCCACCCCTTGTTCAACGGATTTGACAATATTGAATATATCATCGGCTGTGGTGTGAGCATCCATTTTGGCAATCATATCTTTGGCACTTTTAGCCCTCTGTTTCTGCTTTTTTTTCGACAGTGGTCTATTCTTGAATCCCTGTTTGGTAGAACGGGTTTTATCATCACTGCGTTGTCCCTGCTTCATTTATCAAGTCTTTTTTGTTCAATTGAAAATTTCAATAATCAATTGTTAGATATATTCATTACACTGCCTTGAAAAATTTTTTTTCATCTTGTTTCTTCTATAGAGAAAATATACAAAAATGCCAAAAAATCACTCTAAGGATAAGCCATGGGATACCGAAGATATTGACCACTGGAAGAATGAAGAGTTTAAAGCAGAAGATAATGCCAGTGGATCCCCATTTTTGGAAGAATCATCATTTGTTACACTTTTTCCAAAATACAGAGAAGAATATCTTAAACAAATATGGCCAGAAGCAACAGCAGCTCTTCATAAATATCATGTAGAATGTGAATTAAATTTGGTGGAAGGATCAATGGAAGTTAAAACAACAAGAAAAACATTCGATCCTGCTATCATTTTGAAAGCAAGAGATATGATCAAATTGATGGCTAGATCAGTTCCTTACCAACAAGCAGTCAAAGTTCTTGATGATGATGTCTTTTGTGAAGTTATGAAGATTGATGGATATGTTGCAAACAAAGATAGATTTGTCAAAAGAAGACAGAGATTGATTGGTCCAGATGGTAATACACTTAAAGCTTTGGAACTTTTAACCGATTGTTATATCTTAGTCCAAGGTAATACAGTTTCAATGATGGGTCCTTATAAAGGTTTGAAAGTTTTGAGAAGAGTCATTGAAGATTGTATGTTGAACATTCATCCAATCTATCATATTAAAGAATTAATGATTAAAAAAGAGCTAGAAAAGAAACCAGAATTGGCCGAAGAAGATTGGTCAAGGTTCTTACCACAATTCAAAAAGAGAAACAATGCACGTAAGAAGCCTAAGCAAAAGAAGGAAAAGAAACCTTACACACCATTCCCACCACAACAAACTCCTCGTAAGGTTGATCTTGAAATTGAATCTGGTGAGTATTTCTTAAGTCAAAAGGAGAAGAAGGCTAAGGAAATGTCTGAGAAGAAGGCCAAGCAAGAAGAAAAGAAGAAGTTGAAACAGGAAGAAAAGAAGAAAGATTTCGAAGCTCCAGAAGAAGAAGTCAGAGAAAACCCTCGTTTAAAGAAATCCAAAAAGAGGAAAAGTGAAGATGATGATTCCACTGAAACTGAAGATAAATCAGACAAAAAGAAAAAGTCAAAGAAATCAAAAAAGAGTGAACAAGAACAAGAACCAGAACAAGAGTGATTGTTTTTTGTCATCAAAATTAATTTTACATTTTTATATTTTACTACTATGTATATGCATCAAATTACCCTGCTTCTTAACTTTCAAAATTTATATTCATTCATATATATATTAAACTCTAAACGCAATCACGGGGTCCACTTCCTGGCATATTTCAAGGAAGTACTATTTTCTTCAATATCTGATAATGTAACATCAATGACTTCCTTATTAAAATCACTTTGGTTTTGACATTTATAGGAATTCATATCCCAAATACTATTCCAGGAATTATCTTCAATTTCAGCATCGAATGTCCTTCTTAAGTCTGAAATCTCCTTATTGTTCAAAATTGGCTCAGGTGGTATAGTTCTACAATTTCTATTTCCAAGGTACTGGTGCTTCAAAGTTTGGTATAAATTTGTACAAGTACTGATATGTGGGTCTTCATTACATGATTTGCTTGATGGTACTGTATTGGAATATATTTCGATGGAATGATTATCCAGTTTTTCAGATTCTTTTTTCATTTCTGGTTTCTTTGTTTTTATAATATTCCTTTCTCTGAATAGAAGTATCATAATCCCAATAAGCAAAAATATGACCCATATAGCTAACATTCCTAATGATATATAGAGAATCAGGAAAGTTTGTTTTTTGTAGAATTCAATAACATGATGAAATAATTGGGTAGATTTATCTTCAAAGTCCGATATCTTACTTTTTAGTTTGCTATCATTTGTATCACCATCATTATATTCACTTATTTGTTTCAATTGTTTTATAACATCTTGTGGATTAATTTCATTGATGTCTAACTTGACATTTTGATTTAACCATGTCATGGCTTTTTCGATTTTTTTCAATTTCGATTCTATTACACACCACACAATGGCTTGAACAGGAGAATACAAAGGAGTTCCTTTGAAAATCGTATCAATTGCTTCATTCATTTTATCATCAAATTGTGTCACTGTAATATTAATAGCTGTTGTAGAGGTATCAATCCAGCCTAGTAAATTATCATTGATGTCATGTTGATAGTTTTGTAAATATTTATTTGTTTCATTGCTCCAATCATAGATGGATGTATTCATTGATTCTTTAATCTTTATAATCATCTTATCTGCTACTGGTTTGAATTCATTACTCAGCAATTGAGGTTTTGCAATAAACACTAAAATGAGGTATTGGCTAATGAAGCATAGAATACCAAGTATTCCCAACGTCATAAAAGAAAAAAGGTATTTAGATGTCATGTAGTTCATTAACCATCGTGTATTATTGATATGTATTGGATTTTTCAATCTGACTATTTTAGTAGCTATGAATCTACCAATTTTATCGGAAGTCAAGTCT
Source organism: Saturnispora halmiae (assembly GCA_030563645.1). Lineage (NCBI taxonomy): Eukaryota > Fungi > Ascomycota > Pichiomycetes > Pichiales > Pichiaceae > Saturnispora > Saturnispora halmiae. The sequence goes on along the minus strand of JAJMJL010000034.1, from coordinate 25,725 downwards.
TGCATACAACTTATAACTTCAATGTTGAATTCCTTTTTGCGAGGAGTTTCAACATATGATTCATTGGCAATATGTAGTTTATTTGAAGCATAAGTAACTCTTTTCCATTTTCTCATTTCAAGATAAAAGGCATTTATGACAAAAACCAACATTGTAAACCCAATTAACCCCATTAATATATGTCCCGTTTTTGTTGAAACCTTTTGAATTTTGTCATAGAATTCATCAACAATTTCTGTTACATTCTGGAGCTGTACCGTTGATTTTTCCGGAACATATAATGAATTGAGATCAAATGTTTTATTCAGATTCTTATCAATCTGTGTTTTGATTTCATTGAAAGGAATATCAATCAATTGTCGGGTATAGTTTTTAACATTGTCAAAATCAATAATCTTGCTTTTTAATGATTCAATGTCCGAGTTAATAGACCCAGGGATCATCCAATCTTGCATATTTTTAATAGTAAGATTAACATGAGCCATACTTTCTGAAATTTTCAGTTTTTGTGTATCATCACTAGTAGATGTGCCAAACATATGTTTTAGGGCATCTCCTGTATCTTCAGCTGTGTCAATAGCATCATTGAGGATATTAGTTAAATCACTTAAACCAGTATTTAAATCTTTTGCAAATGAAATTAGTGTATCATTTGCTATTGAGATGACATCCTCAGTAGCATTCAAAGCAGCAATGGCAGTACTATCAACAACTGCCATTAAGAGACAAGCATATGTTCCAATGGATAATTCAATCATAAAAAAAATCATTTCTTCTGTTGCTGTTAATATCAACTTGAGAGATTCAATGAAACCTTTATTGGTTTCTTCTACACCCTTCACAATGGCAAAATTTGCTCCTTGTGCCATATAATGAGGAAAAGAAACTATATTGTCAACATATGACTGGGTTGCCAGGTATACTAATTTTGTTTGGTTTTTTGTATGATCAAAGGAATTGTCAAGTGAGTTAATGAAGAAGAATAGCTTTACAATTATAACAAACAAAAATACCGTGTAAGGATTTAATATTGCTTGACTGAGTTTTTCTTGTAGATTTAAGTAAGGACGTCGATATATTGCCGAATTTATATCCGTTGGTGAAGTGAATGGTGAAATCATAGTGAAGCGATCTGAATGCTTTTAAAACGTATCAGTTTTGTAAAAAATACTCTACTTTAAATTAAGTTGGCTTCTGTTGCTATAAAATTTATAAAAGCATCACAAGAGAAGATATATATATATATATATATATATTATGAAACGTATATCAAACATGAGCAATTTTTCAAATAAGCTCAGCATTGATTTGATTCAAAAATATATTTTAAGTTGTTAATTAATTGTACACAAAATAGAATTTTTGTCTTTAAAGACGGTTTAAAAGTTCATAGTTAAATGCCAAAAAATTATTTTAAGCCAGTTAAGTCACCCCAACCATATAAGTTCCAACCTAAAGAGCCAGATGAAGCAGAGTAAATTTCTCTACATTCATCACCCAAGGCAGCACCAGCAGCAGAAATAGCAGGTAAGAGATGCTCGTTTGTAGGGTGTGCTTTATTGTATAAATCTTTGTATTCAGGTTTTCTTGGTAATTGCTTTAATTCTTCCATCAATTGTGATTTTTCAGTCTTTGTAAGAATGTTTGTCAAAATTTGGTTGAAAGGTTGAACATAAGGTAAAGGTTTGTTTCCTTGTGCCATTGCGGCACCCATTTCTTTTAAGTTATGGACAGACATACCTGAAAAAATAACAGCACCATTCAAAGATCTATATTTCGACAAAGCTTCACCTAATCTGTAATGAATTTCAATGTCGGAAGTACCGGCCAGGGAAACTTGAACAACAGGAATATCAATATCCCATTCATTGGAATCAGGGACATCAACATCTCCAAATGCCACTTTAAAAGGGACAAAGACTCCATGATCAATCCCTCTTTCTGTTGTTTTGGCTTGAAACCAATCGGAATCTTTCAAAGTCTTGACAATATCCTTAGCAATTGCATTGTTATAGTAAGTGTGGAATTGGGATTCGTAGAATCTCTTTGGGAATCCATAGAAATCATAAAGTAAAGCATTTTCAGTTGGGGCAATTTTGTTTGATTTGATTCCATTTTCAGTGTAAAAAGCTTCTCCCAAACCAGGAACTGAGACTTCAATCTCATCTGGGTTTTTAGTTTGCCAATGAGCTGATACAACAACAATGTAATCAGGCTTCAAGGTTTTCTTAATATAATTACCTACTTTTTTAGTAGCGTCCCAAGCTCCTTCATTGGAGCCCATTTTATCATGTCTATCAGCAAATGTTGGGCCTCCATGAGAGAGGAAGAAGATTGGTAATTTCTTGGATTCCTTAAATGTGAAATGTTCGGTGTCAGTCATGATAAAGTTTCTAATTTGATTTGGTATTTTGGATGCAGTGTTGGAGAGTTTCCAGAAGATGGACATTAAAATAACCAACACAAAAATACCCACGGATGTTGGATTGAGGTTCATATAAATACAAACAAAATGTATTATTCAGAAGTGCATAAAATCTCGCCCAATGGGGTAATTTATAATAGTTGATTTCAAATCTTAGTAAGACGCCACACTTACGTAAGCCGCCGGGACCTTTTCACGCAACTGTGGCGTATGGTGTGATTTTATTGATTTAAACAATCGGAGAGATACGATAACGGTGTTTATACGATGGGTGGGAGAAATTGTAGGATAAAAGGGTAAAAAATAGGGTTAATAGAAGAAAAAAAGGGAAAAGTTGAGTTAAATAGAAGAAAAGAAGGGAAAAGTAAACTTATGTAAGAGTAGAAAGATAAGTGTGTAGAAGAAAGTGTAGGAAAAAGTAAACTTACGTAAGAGTAGAAAGATAAGTGTGTAGAGGAAAGTGTAGGATAAAAGAGTAGAAAAAGAAGTTTTATTGAGAGTAAAAAATTACGTTTATTAGAAGAATGAAAAGTTACGTTTAGAATGAATGAAAAGTTACGTTTATTGGAAGAATAAATGCAATATTAGAATGAAAATTTACCTTTATTAGAAGAATGAAAAGTTAACGTTTATTAGAAGAATGAAAAGTGACCTTTAGAAGAATAAATGCAATATAAGATTGAAAACTTACCTTTATTAGAATGAATGAAAACTTACCTTTATTAGAAGAATGAAAACTTACCTTTTCTACAAGAATGAAATGTTAACGTTTATTAGAAGAATGAAAAGTGACCTTTAGAAGAATAAATGCAATATAAGATTGAAAACTTACCTTTATTAGAATGAATGAAAACTTACCTTTATTAGAAGAATGAAAAATTAACGTTTAGAAGAATAAATGCAATATTAGAATGAAAACTTACCTTTATTAGAATGAATGAAAACTTAACGTTTAGAATGAATGAAAACTTACCTTTTCTACAAGAATGAAAAATTAACGTTTAGAAGAATAAATGCAATATTAGAATGAAAACTTACCTTTATTAGAATGAATGAAAACTTAACGTTTAGAATGAATGAAAACTTACCTTTTCTACAAGAATGAAAAATTAACGTTTAGAAGAATAAATGCAATATTAGAATGAAAACTTACCTTTATTAAATATACAATGATTTACATATCCATAATGGTAAAAAAACTAATTTAGATTGGCTCGAAGAAAAGAAAGAAAAAGAAGTACATTGGATATATCTAAGATTGGAATCAAAAAAAAAAAACAACATCCTCTTCAAGTAGTTGTTGACATTGAAGGTCTTCTATCACCAGTTCCTGCTTTTGGTGGAAAATCTGGTGCTTCGGAATTTATGATATGGTCACATGAACACCAATCAGATTTTGGATGGCTATCCATGACTGTTTTAATATCTCTAGAAGTTCCATTTATATCAATTGACCCTGTACTCCAAGATACTCCATTGCAAAGGGGACAAAATACTGTTTTAACCATTATTGAAGATTTGGTTGGTAAGAAAAAGGAGTGGAAAGGAAAGAAGGAAAGAAGATCACTCATTTCTTTATCATTTATCCTATAATAAATAAATATTCTCCGGGGAACATGCTCAGCATTTTTATGATAAAATCGACGACGTCATATATTTAAAAGCGAGATCTTGAAGGATTTGTTCGGGATACAGAGAAATCAAATACATGAATTGGAAAAAGAAAAAAATGCAATTGTTAGAGGAAAGTTTGGAGTCTTTTGGAGTCAAAATTGTGGTTTTGGCTATTATTATGTATATTTTATACATTGAAAGTATGTTTTTAGGAGTTTGAGTTGGAAATGGTAATTCTAAAAGTTTAGATTTGAAACGGAAATATGAAAATAAAGTAAAAAAAACATTATCAATCGTCTATGGGTGTTTGTTAAAGGATTAACAGTAGAAAGAAAAGTTACAAATTGGATTATTTTTCATTTGACGATGTTGCAAGGTTTTTGTAAGTAGTAAATTAATTGGGATGTTGGCATGAAAGAGAAAAAACCAGTTGATTGAAAAATTGACATTAATAAGAGGACTTAAAGGAAAAATGATCAGGATATCCGTCTATATAGAAGAAAAATCAATAATTCGAAACAAATGTTGAATTTATTAGATATGGTAAACCACTGTACACAGGAACTATGAAAGTAATATATAGAAAGGAGAGAGGAGGTAATTATTAGAAAAAAATATCATTACGTAGTTGGATACGAATTGATGGATATGAATGAATTTATCATATTTTTACATGATATTCCATGCATCTTCAGCACCATGACAAATCTTAGAACAGGCAACTGAGGCAGATAAAGGATATTCGGAAACCCCGATTTTTTCATCCACAAATTCATCTGCAAAGTTATCCTTACCTCTGGCCATTGCACCTACGAAAATACATAAACTTTCATCTTCTCCTAAAGTTTCAATATAATCTTGAGGTCTGACCACTGTAGCATCATATGACAAAGTGATCTTACGACATTTTGTTGGCAAATGATCAGTAATAGGATTCTTTATAACCTTCAATAATTTTTCTTCTGAATTAACAGATCTAATTGAAAGTTTGTGAAGTAATTGAACCATCAACCCCGAGAATCTCTTGAAAGTTCTTGGAATACGCACTGAAGGATTGACTTCAATAAGAACTCCCTTTGCTGTAATTATGTAAACTTGCAATTTACCTGCTTTATTAATTGGAGAATCAAGTAATGTCAAAAGACATTGATGCGTAATATCAGGTCTTGCTTCACTAATATCACGACCCATCTTTCTCAATAAGCCCTGATGATCATCACAGTTAAGAAGAGCATATTTATCTGTTCCTCCACTAGTAGACATTTTGTGAGTTTCCAATGATGCTTGTGTTAACACCACCACCAATCTTTTGGTATTTTTGTCCTTTGATGTTAAAGTAGTCGGCTGACTTGGCACCAAATTTGCTGAAGGAACCTCCGTCTTCAACCCCAATTTGACTGCATTTTGTGCATCTCTCACTTTCGAGTCCTCAACCATTTTGTTACTGGATTCTCGTGAATTTGTACCTAAAAAACCTTACATAAAAACTTTTCATCTTTTCACATTTTTATTTATATATGAATATTTTATTAATTATTTCCTTTTTAGACAGAAACTTACATTTTATATTTTCTTCCTTTATAATTATATATTGGGCTTTCTGTAGTAAATTACCACATTAAGACGATTAGGTATTGTAGTAGAGCGAAAAAAGCGGGGGAAAACGCGTCATAAATTGTAATATATATACATATCGATAGATATATAATACGCGTAATGAATCAACAAAACAGTGAAGATGATTCATTCAGTGACGATGATTTGGACATTGTAGCTGAAATTGAGAAGAGCCAAATGAATACGCAAAGTCTCAATTATCAGCTACAAGGACAAGTAGCGGTTTTAGAGAACCAGCTGATGGAATTACGTAAAATGCAGTTCAAACGTGAGGAAGAGTTAAAAGAACGACTGAATAAAGAACTCCAGGAGAAAAACAAAGAACTTGATAAAAAAGAGAAAGAAATCAGAGAAAGAGATACCCAGATCGAAATGTGGAAAGATAAAGACGAATTTAAAGCAATTGATGAGAATCTGAATTCATTAAAGAGACGAAAATTGAATAATAATAGTCAATTGATGCCAACTCCTCCTCAATTTAACTCATCAGCAACATCTTTGGAGGTGGATACGCCTAATAAAAATAAAATCATAGTTCTGAATCAAACTACTTGGTATGAAGACGAAAGATCAACATTTACAGAATCAATTTCAAATTACGTTATCCCAGGTAGCAAAAAACCAGTCTTGGAATATCTATCAGATATAACATCAAAATTCGATTACGAATATTGCGGATTTAAAATGGTGCATGAAATTGATAACTTCAAATCCATAATTCTTAAATTCTTAATCGAGTTCGACGATAAACATCGATTGGACTTATTGATAAATAATTTCATTGAATTTATCTTTGATTATATTTCAAATTGTTTGATCCCAGAAAACAACTCTCTTTTACAAGTGATTTTCCTTTTACCACTAATGAATTTTTCTTTGAATTATAGACCAAAGGCCATTTCTGATGATTTAATCCAATTCATAACTAAAAAAATTACATCAATTCTCCAATTATTCCCAGATATAATTTGTTCAGAAATTAATTACTTATCAACATCAGACTCTAAAAATATCCTAGATTACATCCAATCTAGAAACGATGACATGGATTATTCATTTTTGGAAAAGCCAATTCATATTAAAATTTTGGAAATTTTTTGCTCAATTTATTCAGTCAACATCTTAGAGTCGTTAGCTCAAATATCCTCATTTAGAATGGAAAATTTTGGAAACTGTAAAGCTTCTGCAAAGTTTTGGGCTAATGTTCAACCAAAATTATTCTATTCTTTTTTACAACCATTGACAACTTTTCAATTTATTTCAACTGCATTGAATATATTAACTTCATCAACATATGATAATTCAAATTTTGCTTTCACTTATAAAAAAGATAGAAACGGGGAATCCATTAATTCCAAAATAATATCTTATTTAATAACTTTATTTGATGAAAGTTTGAGCAAAAATAAATTCAATATAACAGGTTTGAACCAATTAATAGGATCTAACTCATTTACCAAATTAATAGATTTAATTGCACCACTAGAGGGGAAAAAATGTTCTCATCCAAGAACTCACCCAGTTGAAAAATTCAATGAAATTTTGGAGAAAAGGTCAAGTCATGAAGATGAAGAAATTAACTTGGAATTTAAATTGAAACTTATAACTCTATTTGAAATTCTTATCTCAATTAATGAATCCATCAACTTTAACGAATTTTATGATGATATATTTAAACGATTAACACGATTGATAAATGAGGAACAAATATTAATTTTCAAATTCCCAAGATCGGCTAATATTGGAAAAAGGGTGAAAATCGTATGCAAGTCAATTATACTTCTCAAATTCTTGATCAATGATTTAAATTATCCATTACCGATGCAGTCATTAAATGGCAAAATGTTCATAATTAGTATTTTGAGGGTGAGTTCAAATAATATGAAAGATTTAAGTTTAAACTTTTTGCAGAAAGTAAGATCCAACGGCTATGAAGGCGGGATCTTCAATCCAGAGTTGGAAATGAACATGTTGGATAAATTTGGAGATTTATCCAAAGATTTCAGATTAGAATTGGAAATGGATTTAATTAACGGAATTGAATTCGACTATCCACCGGATATAATCGACACATGTAAGGATATGTTGATTGATTTAATTGGGGAACAGGACAGTGATAAGTTAACGTCCAGTATAAATTATGATTTACCAAACTTCGATTTAGACGAAGATGATTTAGTAGAGTAAGAACTTTATGTTAAGAAAATATTTTTATCTTTAAAGTGTGGATTAAATTAAACAAGTATAATTTATTTAAGCTTCAACTTGGGATTGGAAACCGTTCTTGAACTTTCTTGAAACGTACTTCAAGTAAGCCATTCTACCGGTACCGGTAGTTCTTCTTCTCTTAGCCTTTTCAGCCCAGTTGTACTTTCTCATCTTAGCAGCTGGGTAACCACAGGAAGCACAAGTCTTCTTTTGGTTATGGAATGATCTCTTACCACATCTCTTACATAAAGTGTGAGACTTTGTGTGTTTCTTACCCATAGAAGGAGTACCCTCTGTTTGAAAATTTTTTTGTTAGTAATCTTGTATTTATTATCAATATAATATCCTCAACAATTGAAAATATGAGACACTTTGATCAATTTGACTTTAAATTATGATACCTAATCATGATGAGTTTGATTACTAGACTTTTTGTTGATTATTCAGAGTTTGTTGCCATATCACTTGTTGAACTTCATTTCAAACATTTTTCACTATACTTGAACATGTAATACGTGGTTGGTCTTATTTGCAATCAAGAATGATGTAATTAGCAATATCTCATATATTCCATTGACTGAGGAAGTGAATAAGTGTGGTACATACTACCCATTTTGATTTATATGTACTGTAATTTCAAACAGGAGAACTTCAATACTGTGAGACTGAATTTTTCATTGAAAACTTTCGCTGTGCGTTGGTACGAGCCAGTGAAAAAGCAGTCACAGAATTATTTTTTCTCAACTTTTTTCAAACTGAGGTGTTCGGGTGACAAAAGGGTTAAACAAAAAACCAAATCACGTGATAAAAAATGTCAAGCCCTCACGGAAAAAATTCCATCTATTGTTTACGCAGACACGTAAAACACGTGAGACACGTAAGAACGCGTAAAGAGTTGTTGTTGTTTGAAATAACGCGTTTATTGTTATTCATTTTCCTTCTTTTCTTCCACTCTTTCTTTACAACAGCATGGAAACCCAACAGTTCCCTCCATCATCACCGGATCTCATTGATGATCATGAAGATTCAATTCAAAATAAATATATGAAGGTAAATGTACCTCATCATACACACGTAGATGAATTACCAACGCCAAATCCTTCTTCATCTTTAGGAGATGTTACCAATCAACAAATTCAATTAGAAGACAGTAACCATAGTAAGAGAAAGTTATCCAATGAAAAGAAATCGTCACCTTTGAAGAAGAAACAAACGTCATCACAACAAGTATTGTATGAGCATTTGAACATCGAAAATGTTTTGGAAGTTCCAGTTTCAGGTGAAGAGGTTAGAATTGGTAGATCCAGTTTGGTTTCTACTTTTACATTGAACTCTAAAAATAAGGCTATCTCTAGATTGCATTTGAAAGTTAAATATTTACCAAATGAGAAATTAGTGGAAATTCATTGTATTGGTTATAATGGGATGAATGTCACAATTCCCGTATTGACAGATGTTCACGACTTAAAGGATCACAAGTTTCTAATTTCTATTAAAGGTAATCATGACAAATTAACTTCAGAGAAAGATTATCCGTTGGACAATTCAAGAGTCCTTGACAGAAACTCCAATTTCACTAATTTTTACATGTTGAGATATGAAACAGTTCGGATGCCACTGATAAGAGGTACGATTTTGGATATTAGAGGAGAAGTTATACTATTAAAATATCCAAATGATCACGAATTGGATGCAGATATTATCAGACAAAGTCAAGTTGATTTACATCAAGAAGAAGAAATGGAAGAAGATGCTAATAGAACAATGGATGACATTCAAATATCTCATCAGGATGAAAAGAATGTTTCTGGCAATCTGCATAATAGCAATAACAATAATGATAACAATAACAATGCAAATGATAGACTAACTCCTATGCCAATTGAAAGAGAGCGTATGTTCAATTCATTTGTTTATAAGGAATTTACCCCAGAAACATCATTCATCCATTCGACACCAAACGTAACACCATTGGCAGATAAAACGTTCATACAAGAAGAGTTAGAATCAGAAGAAAAAAGAGAATCCGTTATCATTCCAGTAAGTGTTAATGAACCAGTTACTGTTGCTACACCAGCTCCAGTAAGTGCTCCAGTAAGTGCTCCAGTTAGTGCTCTAGTTAGTGCTCCAGTTAGTGCTCCAGCACCTGTAAGTGTTAATGCACCAGCTCCAGTCAGTGCACCAGTTGCCGTTGCTACAACAGCTTCAGTTAGTGTTCCAGTCGCTGTTGCTTCACCAGCTCCAGTTAGCGCCCCAGCTAAAATTACTACACCAGCTCCAGCTCTTGTACCATCGCCGGTCCCAGTCCTTTCACCATCGCCAGTTCCAGCTTCTACCCCAGTTTCTGCGTTAACAGATATTACCAATACTCCTAAAAAACAACAGAAATCTCAACAGACGCTGATATCACAGAAGACTAGTACTCCTTCAAAGGAATCTAAGAGAGGAAGACCTTCCAAGAAGCAAAAATTTATCACCAAAGAAGATGAGATTAAATCAATGACTTCAGATCAAATATCACATCTTCTAAATGGAATTGAAGCGCTTGATGATCTGATCAATGTCATAACTAATTATATTGCTTATTCAAGGATATTACAAACCCCTTTCCAATCAATCAGAGATCTGGCCTCTGTTAAAAAGAAGAATCTGTCCAAATCTCAATTGAGATGTATTCTTATTCATTCTATTGATTGTATTGGTGTGATTTTTAGAGAAGGTAAGGATGCTGCAGGAAAACCTCTAGATGAAGAATATTATTATATTCCTGAAAAGGATCACGATTCAAGTCGTGTAAAACTTGTGGATGACTTGAAAGGGTCTTCTTCTCATTTGAGAAGTTGTAGAAAGACTCATAAACAATATTTCTGGAAAAAACCAAAATAATGAGCAAATGAGCACTTTTATATAGCGTCATGTCACGTGTCCGTTCTATTCTCTGCATTACATATAATAAAATAAACAATTAAACAAATAAATAAATTATTTAATAAATCCATTTACAAACTGATAGATCAATGAAAGAGATCAATAGAGGATATTAGTTAGTAAAAATTACAGCATGAAGATTATCCAGTATTACAGAATGGTGAACATGTGCGGAAAAACTATCGTTACCAGTTTGGTCGTTTCGCTCGTTTAGAGAAAATCCGCATGTGAAAAAGTGAAAAATTTTTGATTTAAAAAGAAAAGGAATTTTCCTCCATTTTTGCACATCTTCTTCTTCTTCTCTTTCCAACAAATCTATTAGATTACTAGAGATGTCTGCCGCTCCAGCTGAACACTTTTTTTTTACATCCGAATCCGTTGGTGAAGGTCACCCAGATAAGATTTGTGATCAAGTTTCTGATGCTATCTTAGATGCATGTCTTGCAGTTGATCCTCTTTCCAAGGTTGCATGTGAAACTGCATCCAAGACCGGTATGATCATGGTTTTCGGTGAAATTACCACCAAGGCTAACATTGACTTCCAAAAGGTTGTTAGAGATACTATCAAGCACATTGGTTACGATTCCTCTGAAAAGGGTTTCGACTACAAGACCTGTAACGTTTTGGTTGCCATTGAACAACAATCTCCAGATATTGCACAAGGTTTACATTACGATGAAGCCATTGAAAAGTTGGGTGCTGGTGATCAAGGTATCATGTTTGGTTACGCTACTGATGAAACTGACGAAAAGTTGCCATTGACCATTCTTTTGGCTCACAAGCTTAACGCTGCTATGGCTGATGCCAGAAGATCCGGTGCTCTCGATTGGTTGAGACCAGATACTAAGACTCAAGTTACCATTGAATACAAGAAAGAAGGTGGTGCTGTTGTCCCAGTTAGAGTTGATACCATTGTCATTTCTGCACAACATTCCGATGATATCTCCACTGAAGATTTGAGAGATCAATTGAAGGAACATATCATCAAGAAGGTCATTCCAGAACATTTATTAGATGAAAAGACCATTTACCACATTCAACCATCAGGTAGATTCGTTATTGGTGGTCCTCAAGGTGATGCTGGTTTAACCGGTAGAAAGATCATTGTTGACACTTACGGTGGTTGGGGTGCTCACGGTGGTGGTGCTTTCTCTGGTAAGGATTTCTCCAAGGTTGACAGATCTGCTGCTTACGCTGCTAGATGGGTCGCAAAGTCCCTTGTCAATGCTGGTTTATGTAGAAGATGTTTGGTTCAATGTTCTTACGCCATTGGTGTTGCTGAACCATTATCTATCTACGTTGATACCTACGGTACCTCTGAAAAGACTTCTGATGAATTAGTTGAAATTATTTCCAAGAACTTTGACTTAAGACCTGGTTGTTTAGTCAGAGAACTTGATTTGGCTAGACCAATTTACTTTAAGACTGCTTCCTACGGTCATTTCACCAACCAAGAAAACCCATGGGAACAACCAAAGAAGTTGAAGTTTTAAGTTTAATACAAACTCAAATCCCTAAAACCATCCAACAAACATTGCATTTCCAAGCTTTCCCTAATATTTATGAAATTCCTCGTTCAACAAGTTGAATTAAATCTTTAATGTCCTCTTATTCTACTCTTATTTTTTGTTGTGTATAACAAGTGATTCTCGAATCTAGTGATTGAGTCATCAACTGGCATCTTTCTGTATATTTTTAAAATTACCATATAAGAAAAAATCCTCTGTAAAGTATCTATAAGTGTATACCTTTTTCTTTCTTTGGAAAATGGGCTTAATTAAAGATTTACCTCTAATCCCCAATGGTAAAAAGTATACTTTAAACGCTCGATATATAGGAACTATTAATCGTAAAGGGAAATTCTTTTCTTTTGTATCTGACACTACTATTCCTAAAATGAAACTTGAAAACATAATAGTTGATCAAAACGTGACACAAACGGTTTTCGGCGATGATCATCAACTTATCTCAAGTTCAATTGAAGTAGAAGTTTGGGATGACATCATTGGGTCTTTATATAATGGAATTTTACCACATACTTCACCAACAAGACCTTGGATAACTTTTGATGTAAGATCAACTAAAGATGGATTAAAGGCAGTTTCCAATTTCAACCAGTTAAGTCAATCCCATGTAGATTCAGTCTTGAAACAAATCAATAATTGGAAGAGTCCCAATTATGATTATTTGGATAAATTATCACAAATACAATATGATCCACCATTAGTAGCTGATATAAATCAATGTTATTTTGTCAAGGTCAAAATTGATCACATACCCTCAATGGTTAAATCCTATGTCTATCAACACATAGATTCGGGAAGTTTCGGCTTAAAAGATTTAGAATTGGTTGTAATGGATGAATTGGATAACAAACTGATTATAACAGTATCCGATAATTTATTAGAATTTTTACAAGTTAAAGTTGAACCACAATGGAATTCAAAAGATTTAGATGGCGCAATTATCACATCAATAGAGTCATTAGTCAATAGACGAAACATTAATGATCAATTCATGGAAATGTTACTTACATTAAAAGAAATTTGTTTTGGAGTTTATAAATGGGTTTATAAATCACACGTGAAACAATGAAGATGAAGAACTCATACATCAAATTTTAGACAATTCTTTAACAAAATTTTCCCCCCAATACCCAGCAGTGTACTTGGTAATATATTTGAACAGCTTGGTAAAATTGGCTTTACGTTTTTCCTTTTCCATGGTCAAACCTTCATAAATTGCGCCAGCTAATTCTTCAGTGTTCCAGGGATTAACAATTAAGGCACCATTCAATGATTGAGCCGCCCCTGCAAATTCACTCAATATCAAAGACCCCATATTTTCATCTTGGCAAGCAATATATTCATAACTGACCAAATTCATACCGTCTCTGGTTGAAGAGACAAAACAAACATCAGAAATTGCATAAAGGGCAATCAATTCATTGAATGAGACTGATTTATGTAAGAAATGGATTGGAACAAACTCGACGGTACCGAATTTCCCATTTATCCTACCAACCAACTCATTGACGTTACTTCTCAAATTTTGGTATTCTTCAACATCTCCTCTAGAAGGGACTGCAACCTGAATCAAAACCACGTTTCCAATCCATTCCGGATGAGTATCAAGGAAGATTTCAAAAGAATGAAGTTTTTGTGGGACACCCTTGATATAATCCAAACGATCAACTCCAACTATTAACTTACAATTTGGGCCAAATTTGGATTTTAATACTTGCATTCTTTCTTGAACAGAAGGTTCCTTCAATCCATTGATGAATTTATCAACATCAATCCCGATTGGGTAAGCACCGATTGTTATATCTCTACCGTCATAGTGTACACCTTGAGGGGTAGTCCCCAGTTCTAATATTCTTTCTATTGATGATAAGAAATGTCTAGCATAATCGTAAGTATGGAACCCAATTAAATCACATCCGAGAACTCCTTCAAGAATTTCCCTTCTAACAGGTAAGATTCTATAGATTTCACTAGAAGGAAATGGAGTGTGTAAGAAGAACCCTAATTTCACGTTCTTAATTCCTCTTTCATCTATGGCTTTTCTAAGCATTGAAGGGACCAACATTAGATGATAATCATGAATCCAAACAATGTCTCCTTCTTGGATCTTAGGTAGCATAGCATTGACAAACATTTTGTTAGCTTCAATATATGCAGCCCATGCAACTTCATCGAAATTCATTTCTCCCGGATGATAATGAAATAAAGGCCAAAGAATTGAATTGGAAAATCCATTATAATGAAGATCTGCAATGTCATCTGGCACCCATACAGGGTGACAATGGAATTGTTCCAATAAATCCTTTTCTACTTGGTCTCGTTCTTCTTTAGAATTGATTGACATCCCTGGCCAGCCAAACCATTCAAATGGTTGTTTCATTCCCTGTAATGCCGTCACTAATCCTCCTGATGACATTGCATAACTGTGTCCTTTTTTTCCGGCGCTAATGGTCACAGGAATCCGATTTGAGACTACTAAAACTGGCATCTACTTCTATTTATTGGCTTTATATTAATAAATAACTGATGATAATATAATGAATATTTTATTATCCATACATATGACGTACTGTTACGTAATTGCTTCATTTGTTGCGACTGTTTTATTGTGGTGGGGGTATACGCGACTTGTGTTTTGTTGTTATGGGGGTGTATGCGACTTGTGTTTTGTTGTGGGGTGTAAATAACGCGTGTTTTGTTGTGGGGGTGTAAAAAAATAATTGGCAGATGCATTTTTCTCAGATCATAAACATTACTTTGTTAGTATTGTGTTGTTGTTTCTTGTTTATAATTGGGAAAAAAGAGAGAATACAATGGTGTTTTCATTACTTGAATTCTTGAGGTGGATTTTTACGCGAGAGAATGATAGAAAGGAAGGGATTCAAGGCCGTGCAAAGTTCAATACACTTAATGTACCGAACTTTCGAAGTGGTACAAATGAAGATTCGCTTGATTTACAGGTTAAATCACTACGTTATGTGTTCTATCGACTTCGCTTACCATTGTTACGATCTTTCTTAACATGGGATGCATCAATTGGGGAATTTTGCGTGGAAACTTATGATCAATATATGGAAAACGATAATGTTTTGATGACACCGAAATTGGATAACGTATATAACATTGAAGGGTTCAAAGATATATTAATAAGAGATCCACATCGTGTTCTCATTGATTGGAGTAAAAATAAAGCAAGATCAATGTTCATTATCTCAGGATCACCACAAAGTGCAGAAATCCCACATCTGGGAACAGAAAATTTCAGATTCATTATATTAGAACCGAATTCATCAGATGAAGTTTATATTGATGCATTAGTTAATAAAAGTGGCATCTATATGGAACATCGACTTTCAACGAAACTTAAAACCCATTTTGTCACTAAATTATTGGATATTCAACGACAAAAATGTTATACCAATCAATTCAGTAACGATGATCGTGCAGAAATAATTCAGGGGTATCTTGTTCGTATGGCAGTATATGTTCAAGTGAATAGACTCTATAATGCCAAACTAAGGGAAAAGCAAAAGGAAAAAGAGATGGTCATCTCGAAAGTTGATACAATTGGCAGTTATAAATCCATGAAGAGTGGAAATAACTCATCAATACCAGGTGACTGTTCAGATACTACAACTAGTAGTTTTATGGGCTCTTTAGTTACGAATGAAGAAAAAACATTTTTATGGTATCAAAGTTTGATGGCAGTTCAAGCTAGAATTGAAGAAGAAAGACCTATAATATAAAATCCATTAAAATGAACGATTTACAATCTATGTGATACCAATTTCTTATTAGCACCACCAATCCTTTCGATTTTCTTGTTATAATCAATCATAGTATATAAAAATTATAAAATTATAAAGTTATAAAATCATAACTGTAATGCATCACAATATTGTTGACATAAATCACTTAAAGGATCTAATTTAGTTTCACTTAGTACGTTGTAACTCAATGAACCTTGAGGAAATCCATTCATATTAACTAATTCTCGAATTAATCCTAGTGATCTGGTAAATCTTGATATCAAGTCTAAATCGGCCAAGCTTTTATCTAAATGTTCGATTTCGACCAATAATCCCTTGAACGTACCTCTATGAACACAATTAGCAGTTCTCAGTCGGAAAATTTCCCCATCAACGGTTAAATCAAACCCTCTACCTCCATGACTTGTAATAGTTTGTTTCAAGGTCCATAAAGATTGCAATCTACCCTTTAAGAGAAAGTCTAATGAATCTCCTGCATTAGCAGGTTGATGAATACATGCACCTGACTCTATATGTTTCTTTAGCGCCGATTCTTCTATCGTCGGCGTGATGGCTACCACACTTTTAGTATTATTTATAATTGACAATGTTTTATTCACTAAATAACTCAATTTTAATGTGAACATATACGTCGTGGGCACATCATTTGTAGACACATGTTGAGGTTTAGAATGCTTATTATTAATGAATATATTCAATTCAAAATCCCAATTTCCAATATCTTTAGCTTGTAAATTCGATAGCAGATCGTGGAATTGTGTTATAGTCGTCGGTGTTGATTGTGGTACAAATAAAACTCTATATGAATGTTAGTATAATTCTATAATATGTCCAAGTCCGCTATTACGCACGCTGTGACCATTTTTGGGGTTAATGATGAAAAGAACAAGAGTTGATAATAAGAAAAATATTGTCTTTATATATATATCAGTCGTTTCTTTCCATTAAAAACGCACAATAAGATGGGAATGGACGATGTTGAAGAAATAATCAAGACATTAAAGGATAAGGAGTTAATCAAATGGTCTATAATTGAAAGAATGGAAAAAAACCCCAAATTAGGGGGAGAAGATGGTCAAACGGTATTTTCAGATGCACAGACGTTATTACAAAAACATGAGATCAAGAGATTGATTGGCAAATATCAAGACGATGATGAGGTTTTAAAACAACTTTTAAGTCGTAAAGACGATTTGGAGATGAAAATGTATGGAGAACCTAACATTGATAAACTTGTGAAGAATTTCGAAGAATTAATAGAAGAAAGTGATAATAAAGCCATTCAGATGTTATCAGTAGGAGATGGGACGGAGTTGAATAAAGATGGAGAGATTTATAATATGATGAGTGCAAACAAAAAAGAATTGGATCAAGATTTTGCTTATTTACAATCTATCTATACAAGCGATATTCATTTATCCAATATGTTCACAAATACAGAGAATTTCGGGACTTATTTGGACCTTAATATATCATTTAATGAATGGTTACAGTTACCAAGAAAGACACAACTGGCACAAATACCCACATATTTTGAATACTTGAAACAATTGAAAAATAGAGACACCAATTTACTGTTAGATGCTAACTATAAAAATTACTTGATAAATTTGAAAGAATATCTTGTCTCATTTTGGAATAAAATTAACCCACTAGGTAAAGCACCGGAGTTTCAGAATGATGAATATAATTTGGAAGATAAAAATCAGTTACTTTGCTTAGTTTGTAATGTCAAATTTTCAAAACAAGGGCCAATGGAAAATCATATGAAGAGTAGAAAACATTTGAACAAATGCAAATCAGATGAACTAATAGCCCTAATCAAACTGGAGAACCATATAAATTTCTACATTGAACAATTGAAATCAGTTTATGATGCAACGATGTCTGAAATAGAAAGAACTAACTTGTTGACAACTAGAGAATGGCAATTAGAACAAAATGACAAGAAAGAACCGGTATCTCCATCTTTGGTTCCCTCAAAAATTATAGAGATGATAGACGGTAAGAATGATGTTGGTGTCAATGAATCAACAAATGTGTTGGAAAAAATAGACGACAATCCATTGAATTTACCTTTAGGCCCAGACGGTAAGCCAATTCCTTATTGGCTTTATAAAATGAGAGGATTGAGAAAGGAGTTTAATTGTGAAATTTGTGGTAATAAAGGTTATAGAGGTCGTGGGGCATTTTCTAGTCATTTCCAAAGTAAGAGGCATATTGATGGTTTAAAGATGATTGGGGTCAAAGAAGGTAATTTCCATTATTTTGATGATTTGTCCACAATTGCGGAAGTCGAAAAGCTACTACAAGATCAATCTAATGATCAAATTCGTGAACGAAAATTTGATGTTGATGTTGAACAAATTGAAGTGGATAACGGTGAAGTTTTAAGTAAGAAAGTTTTCAACCAGTTACAAAAGCAAGGGCTTATATAAATTTACTTAATAAATTGTTTGATTCTTTCAAGACAGATTCATTGCCCGTCGAAGTAGCGTGATCTTTGATTTCATTCAAAATAATCTTTGCATCATTTATAATTGGAGGTCTGAACATCATCAAAAATAACAAACTTTGAAACCCTAATTTCATTCTCATTGGATCCATACATACAGATTTGACTTTTGAAAGAATCGGTAAAGGAACTAGTGGTAACTCAGAAAGAAATCTGATGAAAAGAGCACGATCCGACATTTCAATAAAAGAAATCAAATGATCCATAAACAAATTTAGGTAATGTAAATACGGGGTTTCTTCAGCAGCTTCATCTTCCAATTTTACATTCAATTTATATTGGCTAAACCATTCCTCATTAAACCACCATAATAAACCATTCATTCTAGATTTCCAATCTTGCTTAAAATATTGCAAAAGAGATAAACGTATATACTCAGAGTGAGTAGCATTCAACCCCCTTGTAGCTAATCGTATAAGAATAACTAATTGTGTTTCTGGTGCAAACTGTGGAGTAGTGGTAATAATCAACTTAGATTGTAATTTTTGTTGTGAGTCGTTATTTCCAATAGTAGGCATGCTTGAAATTGATTTTGGTAATGCACTAATCATATCGTCAATAACACTCTTAATTATGTCACCTTCTTCAATTCCATCAAGTTTTGGTGGAGAAGGTAGAACAAAATTTTCATCAATTTGAGGTTCTTGTTTTACTGGGGTTAAAATCTGTGCTTTTTCTTGTGATATATTTTCAACTTTTACTGGAGATGGATCATATTCATCATCAGATTTTTCGATAATTTTTAGTGGCTCTGCTGCTCCTGATGCGGTTGTTTGAGGAGGAGGTTTAGAAACCCATTTGTATCTGTCTTGAACAATTTCAAGACCTTTCACCAATGATTTTGTTTCTACTTTTGCCAGACCTAGCAATACCATTGAAGCCAAATAATTAGGTTCTATTGAAGACATATCAAACTGAGTTAAATTATCATGAGATCTTATTAATGTGTAAATTGAAGCCCAATCATTTTCTAGTGGGATTCTGGATTCATTGAAAAATGAATCGTTAGTCTCTATCTTTCTTCTTTTCAACCTTTGCACAACTTCGTCATCCACATCTTCTCCTTCATCCCATTTATCTGAGGTAATTGAAATTTTCTTTTGTTTGAAGGTGGAATCTTTATCGGTGACGAATTTCAATTTCTTTTCAAATCTTTGTTTGAAAGGTAAATTATTCGTTGAGTTCAACAGCCGTCTATTTAGTAATAAAGAAATGATAATTTTATTGATCCTATCATCAAATCTCTTTATTAATCTAGTTTGAATTTTTTGATTATCATTGTGCAAAGGGAAAGTTGGTGGAGATTTAAATTGGGATTCATAAGCAAGTGTGATATTTAAAAACCTTTGTGTAGTTAATGTAGGTCTTTGTTTAAACAATGATACAAGACATGAGTTTATTGTGGAAAATAATGTTGGTGGTAAAAGTAAATCATCTGCTAATAAAGAGATCAATTTATCTAGCAATATATTCCCTTGTGATTGAAGATTGTTACCTTTCATGAATAAGGGCACCACATCCTCGCCTGTTTGAAGTATTATAATTTGATAAACCAATTTGGTCAAGGCAATCATACATCCTTGAGATTGGAATAATTGGGTTTCTGTATTTGTGAATGGTAATGGAAAGGATGTAGGCCACTTTGAAATGAGTTGTTCTTTGATCAGAGTAAGTTCATTCCATATTAATTGATCATTTAACGATTTTGAAATGAAAGATTTAAAAAGGTATTTATAAACCCCAATGAATGCGTATATTGATGAGTGTATGAGGTTATAAGGTTTAGGATCTTCACCATAGAGAGGTTCTCTAAGTGAATACTGTAAAATTTGGTTTAAATACTTCCATATTGCCCGGATTTCCATTTGTTGACCTTTTCCATCGTCTTGTGCTTCACCTTGTTGGACGTTAGGGCCTGAACCAAGGTATTTTTCTGTTATAGAAGCAAGAAGTTTGCAATGAGAGTTGACCGACGTACTTGACACGGCCGTTTCGGTCAGTTCGCTGGCTCTAGACGCTAAATCTACTACAGACATGATGATTTTTCAAATAAAAGAGTAATAGTTAAAAGGTCAACAAGTAGTTATAAATATACATCAATAATATAAGCACAAAAAGGGGCGCAAAACTGTACCACGTATCATCAGAAGGGTTTAGAAGAGGTATGTCTTTGTTTAGAACGGAAACCACGACTTGCACCGGGATTTCTATAATTATTGCGACGTCCACCTCTATTTTGATGAAATTGGGTACTTCTCTGTGCACCATTGTCCCCACGACCGTATTGTCTTCCTTCTTCGAATCCGGGATCTAAATCCACATCGATTGGTCTGGAATTGACTTTAGTCTTATTCAAGTATTTCACGGCATTTAGGGCACTACGCTGGGTTTTAAATTGGACAAAACAAAACCCCGTTGGTGCTTGTGTATGTGCATTAAGTCCCATTACTATTCTTTCCAGACTTCCTACCGTCGAAAATAGTTCTAAAATTTGTTCTTCTGTGGTTGAAAGTGGAAGATGTCCAACATAAACTGTTTTTGACATCATACATTTGTTCAATTGAGTAGCATCCATGGAATTTCTAGCTTTTGAAAGCATATAAGTTGAAGGAGCATCCAATCTCTGTGTAGCATTTGAAAACCTTGGGGTATCCCATTTACCCAAGGGATTTTTGGTATTAGATGAAATTTCCATTTATTCTGTAGAAGAAGAAGTAGTAGTTAAGAGATGGACAAGAATCCACCTGCATCGTTCCTTTCTTGTTCAAAGTGCGTCTTGATCAACTTTGACATCTTGGTCCTCTTGTAAATGGCTTATATCTCCCAGACTAATAATTTCAACTTGTTTCTTCTTATTGACTTCAACAATACTTACACTAGTATTGAACGGAACAACACCACAACCTCCAAGTTCTTTGATTAATCCTCTAATGACTCCTCCATGGGTTACCATAAGAACCTTTTTATGGCCATTGGTAAGACTGTGTTGAACCACAGAGTCCCATTGGCCCAAGACGCGAGACATCATTTCTTGATATGACTCTCCTTGGTCTTTAAATGAATCACCAAATAACTTTTGGGCCTCTACCACCTTCATTCCTTGTGCTTTCCCCATCATTCTCTCTCTGATGGCAGAAGAAATAATAACATCCCCATAACCTGCATCATTTGAAGATAAAATGGAATCCAGAGTCTGTTGACAACGAATAAGATCACTTGAGATTATAGAATCCCAATGAAGGTTTTTGATATGATTTCCCAGTTTTTGTGCTTGTGAACGGCCCTCGTCGTTTAGAGGGATGTCTACATGTCCTTGAAGTATACGTTGGATATTATGATCGGTTTGACCGTGGCGAACAATGTAAATTTGAAGGTTATTTGACATTTTATTCAGTTTATATATAATAAGAATCACGTGTATAAAAGAGATAAAATATAAATATCAAGCATTATCATGAATATTTTTATCATCCGTCTTTTTATGAAGCATTCCACGAAGCACTCCAAGTTTCTTTTGTTCTTGTTCAGTGGTAGAACCATATAGAGAAACTTTTTGTTTTGGGCGTTTTATTCCATGATGGACATTATCATTGTTATTATTGTTATTATTGTTAGTGGTGTTATTATTATTAGCCATATAATAAGGATCCTCTCTATCTCTTTTGGAATTTAGATCATATTTATACATGGATACTGGCTTTTTCCATGGATTATTATGTTTATTATTATGTTTAGGTGATGAAGAAGATTGACGATGATCCTGTTGTTGTTGTCTTTGGTGTTTTTGCTGTTTTTGTACGAGAGAACTGGGACCTTGTGGTAGTATTAACTTATTTTGTTTTTGATGATGATAGTTGTGCTGTTGTTGTTGTTGATTTTCATATTTACTAACATCTGATTCATGACTATCTTCTAGACCTTTCAATGTTTCGACATCTCCAATTTTCGGGTCTTTATTAAACCATTCATGTGCCAGTGCTCCATGTGCATTTAATCTCTTTTTTGGGTTCAATGTTAGGAGTTTAGTTAATAAGTCAAGTCCTCCTAAGCCTAAAATGGAATCACTGAATTTCGTTTTGATGGAGGGTGTATAAATCACCTTCAAATTAACGTTATTAGTATTAATCATATGGCACTCGGGATAATTGTCTACTGTAGGTGACCCTACCAATTGGAAGATTAGTTCACTTTGATGTAAATCACTTTTTCCTTCAAATAAAGGTTTCTTGATGAACATTTCTGCCAATACACATCCGACCCCCCACATATCAATTGATGTAGTATATTTACGATCTCCTAACAACAATTCCGGTGCTCTATACCAACGTGTCACTACTACTGCGGTATAGTCGACGAAACCTCCGCCTCCACCTACACTTTGATCTGGAATACTCCCATGGTATTTCCTTGCCAACCCGAAATCCGCAATTTTCACCGTTCCAAAGTAATCCAACAATATATTAGCACTTTTGATATCACGATGGAGATATCCTTGTTGATGAATATAATCAATTCCCTGTAAAAGCTGTTGAATAATACATTTAATCTGGGGGACATCCAGACGAATATTGGGATTATGAATAATTCCGTTAAGATCACATGTGATGTAAGGTGCTACCGTGTAAAAGCTGCTTTCGCTATGAAGTACTTCTAACACTTGGATCACGTTGTTGTGTTTCAATTTCTTCAATATGGTGATTTCTCTGAATGCTGTAATTGGAAACCCCTCCTTTTTGTCGTGAAGAACAAACCGTTTTAGCGCCACTAAACGTCCTGTACTATTCTCCCGGGCCTTGACCACAACTCCAAAAGTCCCGTGTCCTAATTCTTCCCCCAATTGGTATCTTTCCATAATAATAGAAAAAAACATCTCCTATGTCCACTTCTTTCTCTTACTACTTCTATCTATATATATATATATATATATTTATATAATTATATAGATTACATTCTCCTGGGTGCTGCTGCGTTGTATATAACTTGCCTATTTATCTATACAAAGTTCTGCACGTTCTATACGTTTTTCATCCACTGTCATATCTATCTATCGTCCCTTCAATCTATACAAGTTTAGCGGGGAATGAACGGCACTTCTTTAGACCACGACCAGAAGTTGGCCTTGCACGGGATCCGCACGTTTCTGCGGTCCAAAAGTTCCTTTGATGTGTTGCCCGTGTCTTACCGGGTCATTGTGTTCGACACGGCCCTCAGCGTCAAGAGGGCGTTGAATATTTTACTACAGAATGCAATTGTTTCGGCCCCACTGTGGGATTCGTCGCAGTCAAAATTTGTGGGGTTATTAACAGCGAAGGATTTTGTGAAACTGGTAGCGTCCAATTGCGATTGGGGGGGAACGACATTTACTTTGGACAAAATTGTCAAGTCAACCGGAAGTTCATCATCAATTCACCCATTGAAATCATTATATGAAGCATGTGTTTATATGTTACAGTCATCAGCGAGAAGAATTCCATTGGTTGATCGCGATGAAAGTATAGACCGAGAAATCGTGGTGTCAGTATTGACCCAATACCGGATCTTGAAATTCGTGGCATTGAACTGTAAAGAAACAAGATTTCTCCTTCAACCTCTGAAAGAATTGAATATTGGAACATGGAATATCATTACAGCAACACTGGAAACCCCGGTTTTGGAAGCTGTCAAACTGTTGGCAACAAATGAAATGTCCTCAATTCCAATTGTGGATTCCGATAATAAATTAATTAACGTCTATGAAGCAGTTGATGTATTGGCATTGTTAAAAATTCAAGATTTAGACCTCAACTTGAGTGTGGGTGAAGCACTCTTGAAAAGAAGTGACGATTTCGAAGGAGTTTACACTTGTACGCCCCAAGATTCACTCTATGTTGTGTTAGAAACCATCAGAAAATCAAGATTACATAGACTGTTTGTCGTTGATAATGAAGGAAGGTTACTGGGAGTCTTAACTTTAGGAGATATTCTTAAATATATCTTGTTTCAATAGTGATGGGAGTCTTGAGTTAAGGAGATATTATTAAATATATCTAGTGATGGGAGTCTTAACTTTAGGAGATATTCTTAAATAGATCTAGTGATGGGAGTCTTAACTTTAGGAGATATTCTTAAATAGATCTTGTTTCAATAGTGTTAATTAATGAATAGTTTTTTCTATGATATAAAATTATGTACAATAACTATAACTGCTGAAGTACTGTTGACCAGTTCAGAAAAATAAGAAAACGTAAGAAAGAATAGAAACAACTGAGATAGTTGAGAATGATGCAACTTTGTTACCTTGACCTTCATAAGTAATAGCTGATGAAGGAGTACCTTGAGTTGCTGAAGCACTTGTACTTTGAGCAACACCTGTGGTGATGGTTTGAGTGACATCGGCATTCTGAGTTGGAACTGAAGCCTGGGTAGAAGTAGTGGTATCAATGACATCGGCATTTTGAGTTGGAACAGAAGCCTGAGTAGAGGTGGTGTTGGTTTCAGCGACATCAGCATTAGTAGAAGTTGCAACATCGTTAGTTTGAGAAACTGAGATAGGTGTTTCAACAACACATTGAGTAACAGTGACACTGGTAGAATTGATTTCGGTGACAACTGTAGAATAATATGTGGTTGGTTCGCATGAAGTACAGTATTTGGTACTGGAAACAACATCAATTGGGGTTTGAACAACACATTGAGTAACAACGGTGACTTCAGTTAAATCAGTGACAGTTGTGATTGCTTCAGAGTATGTACTTAATTCACATGATGTACAGTACTTGGTACTTGTAATAGTAGCTTCTGGAACAGTGGCTGGTGATTCAACAACACACTGAACGTAAGTGGTGACTGTTGAATCAACTGTGACTGTGACAGGAGTGTAAATTGTAGCCAATGTACAAGAGTGGCATGTTTTTGTGATTGTAGATGTAATGTCTTCAGTGAAAGTTTCAACAGGAGCTAAAGAAGTACATGAAGCAGCTGGTGAGTTTTCAAAGACGATGATAGCGGAAGCAGTCAAAGTAGCTGTGGCAACACCTTGAGCGTTGGTCAAAGTTTCAGTGATCAAACCGGAGGTGGTCAAAGTAGTAACTGGACCACAGGTGGAAACCAATGAGGTGACGGTTGGCAAAGCGTAACATGAAG
>JAJMJL010000033.1:0-39486 GCA_030563645.1 Saturnispora halmiae | reverse complement strand
TCAAAGTAGCAGTGGCAACACCTTGAGCGTTGGTCAAAGTTTCAGTGATCAAACCGGAGGTGGTCAAAGTGGTGACTGGACCACAGGTAGAAACCAATGAGGTGACAGTTGGCAAAGCAGTAGATGATGAAACAACTGGAGCAGCAGATGAAACCTTACTTGATGGGGCAGCGTAACATGAAGCAGCTGGTGAGTTCTTGACAACAATGACAGCGGAAGTGGTCAAAGTAGCAGTGGCAACACCTTGAGCGTTGGTCAAAGTTTCAGTGATCAAACCTGAGGTGGTCAAAGTGGTGACTGGACCACAGGTAGAAACCAATGAGGTGACAGTTGGCAAAGCAGCAGATGATGAGACTGGAGCAGCTGAAGTATTTGGAATTTTGACAACAACCTCAGTAGCAGTAATAGCAAAACCATCAGTTCCAAAGTTGGTGACTAATCCTGTTGAGGTTGTTTCGTAAGTGCCATCCCAGGTGATTGTGGTAGATACAAATGGAGGACGTTCAACAACATAATATGTGGAGTATGAAATAACACCAAAAGCGTCAGTCACTTTCATTGACTGAGTTAAAGTTGATGCATATGCTCTATCCCAGTAGAGATAGCTTTGTGCATATGAAGGAACGTAATTGACGACATAACCTGTAGCTTGTCCATTAATTGTAGTAGTAATGGTGGTAGCACTAGAAGTGGATTGATCCCATTGAGTTGCACTTCTTGACATAACAGGGATGTGAAGAGCTGTTTCAAGACCAACAACAGTATTACCAGCGGAATCAGTAATTGTGACTTGTTCTAAGGAAGTGCTGGTACCGTAGTAGACAGAAGAGTCTTCAACAACTCTAGCACTACCAACTAATGGACCTTCGACAACAATGTAAAGCTTGTTGGATG
Source organism: Saturnispora halmiae (assembly GCA_030563645.1). Classification (NCBI taxonomy): domain Eukaryota; kingdom Fungi; phylum Ascomycota; class Pichiomycetes; order Pichiales; family Pichiaceae; genus Saturnispora; species Saturnispora halmiae. The sequence continues at coordinate 38,592 of JAJMJL010000033.1, read as the reverse complement.
AATCTGTTTGAGTCATAGTTGACATTCCGGTTGCTTTTGCATTGCCTAAATAAGAAGTCTTCATTGCAGGTTCGTAATCAACAACAAAAACACCGGTCTCCAATTCACCAGAAGCATTGGTGTATGTTGAAGTAACTGTTCCTGTGTGTGCCCACTGAACTGTTGAGGTATAAACTGTTGAAAATTGTTGATTAGGACCGTAAACAAAAACCTCACCTGTAACAGATCCATTGGAAAGGGTAGTTAAGGATGTGGTAGTTGAAAAATTCAATTGATCCCAACTTCTAGTTGATGTTGCAAGAGCAGGGTAAACAACTTGTAAGTATGTTGAGTAAGAAGTTTGACCATTTGGAAGAGTCACCTTAGTAGACTTGTAGTTTGTAGCGGTCTTTCCACCTGCAAATGAAATAGAAGTAGATAATCTTGGACGGTAAATTTCAATCACAGTGGTTTCGGAAGCACCATACCACAAAGTAGTTGGAATGGTGGCAGTTGAGAAGCTATCGCTATCCCACTCGGTATAAGTTGTTTGGAGACCTGGCATTTCAAGCAACATGTAGGTTGAGGTAAAAGCTTTGCCGTTTGCATCAACACCAGTTTCAGTGGTTTGAACTAATTGTTGATAGTTGTTACTCCAAATGGAAGTATGGGTAGGTAATGCAGGTTGTTCAATAATGACAGCTTCTTCTGCGTAGGTCTGACCGTTTTTCTTGAAAGTAATGGTTGAAGTAACAGTAGAAGCAAAGGAAGAGTCCCAAGTACCAATCTTGGTTGTGGTTCCAGATAAAACAGAATCAACACCAATGGTTTCATTAATAACAACAACTTCAACACCATCGATAGTCGTGGTAACTGGAGATTGAATTGTGGTACCTGGTACAATATCATCTCTGTAATAAGTGTAGTAACGCATAGATGTTGTGAAAGTCTTTGTAGCACAATGACCTTGTAGGGTTCCTGATAATTGGAAAACAGAATCATTAGATGCTTTCCCATTTGGATCGGTAATGGTAAATTGTAATGCACTGTCAGTCTCAACATTAATGTAAACAATTCTCAAAGGATAGAAATATCCGGCTTCCATGTAAACCCATGATTTCTGTGCAGCACTTGCAACAGCTCCAACATCCTTGGTGGCAAACATAATAGCTTGATCTGCTGTACCTATTTGGGACAGATCTGGGTTACAACAATCAAATCCACCTGATCCCATCCAGACCATAGCACCATCATCAATTCTAGAGATGTCAAACTCATAAAGACCAGTTTGGGAAGCTGCACTGTTGTGTTAGTAAAAGTAATACGACGGAAAAAAAAAAGAAAAAAGGGTTTCGCTCATTGAACGAACCCTTGAAAATTTAAACATACCGTAAAAGTAACCTGTTAATTCCATTGCAAAGTTGGAAACTGGGAAAGTCAGTGTTCCAACTGTACCAGTTTGAACACCGTCAGTGGAAATAGGAATGAGAAATTGAGGGTTAGTCAAAACACCGGAGGTAATTTCTTGGCCGGCGTATGAATTCAAGTAGTAATTGGTTTGAGAATACAAATCAGTATTCCCAAAAGGGTATGAATAGATTTTGGCTTTGTAACCAGCAGTGGATTGTAATCCGGAGATATCACAACCCATGTTGCTGGTTTCAACCTTTCCTTGGTCACCCAAAGCTTGAGACCTTGGGATCAAATTGAAAAGCAAAATCGAAAGAAGAAATGAAATCATAGTCTTGATTGATTTTTTTATTGATTAGATAGTAACAAGGAGTGGAAAGAAAGAGTGGGAATATGTGGGTTTTTATAAGATATGAAAATTTAATTGATTTTCAAGTATTTATTTTTGTTAAACCTACATGCATAAACTGAGTGACTACATTGGTAACGTGATAGAAAGTCCCAAAATTTCATTCTTTTCATAACGGGGAAAAAGAAAACATAAACATAAAGTTCTTCTCTACATTGATAGTATGCAGAAATACAACATCAACTATCCTCTCATTAGTTAAACAGAGGTTTTAATAACTAAAAACGATTCCGGATATTATTCGGGGTTTTTCTAACTATTTTCGGTTATTTCTCGAATTTTCTGCTGAAAACACCGAAATGCATTAAAAACGCCGCAATTAGGAATTATCAGAAACGTTTTTTTATGTTATTTTTGGAAAACCCCGAACGTTACGACGTAATTGTTAAAGAGAGACCAAATTCAGAGTTCCTCTTGTAAAATGATGAACATTAAATGTTACGGATTTGCGTTATGTCAATCTGCTTTCTTTAAGATTGGATATAAATTAAACTGTAAACCAGCGATGGCAGTACTTTTCCACCCTATCTTTGTCTGACTAGTTACAAAACAATGGCCGAGAGGCTTTTCACCGGCCAAAAAATTAAAAGCCCCTTATTTTGGTCTGATTTCTATGATGTCAGCGTACAATTGTGCATAAACCGTTTTGCATCCTATTGTTCTCCGGTTAATGCCGGCATGCCTTACGTGACATGCATTTATCACGTAATGTTTTTTAAAAAAAAAAGAAATTTAATTCTCCGAGGCTTAAAAAAACAGCTCAGTAGGAAGCAAACCCTTTTATGAAAGGGTTTCTTAACATTAAAGAGAAAAGGCCATACGTACTTTTTAATGTTGAGTTTGTTGTAAACTTGCAGTAAGAGCTTAAGACTATGTGAAAAACCTAAAAAGTCGGATATTTTGTGTTGCATTAGATTTTTGTGGGATGAGATTTCGGTGTTAACCAAAACAGTTTTACCGTTATGCATTAATTTAATTTTTTTAACCAAAACAGTTTTACCGTTATGCATTAATTCAAATTTTTTTGGGATGTTTACTTTTCATTTTAATCTAATTCAGTAACTGGATTTGCCGGCCTTAAGCAAAAACAACTAATTATTGAAAACAACGTCATCAGGATTTGGGAACTTTTCCGAGCATTTCTGAATATTATTTGAATATATGAAACACCGGTCATATAACTAAAACCTTATTCCTATCATTATGTTTCACTGCTTATTTTCTTAAACAACTGTTGTCTCTAAAGGTTAAGGCGAATGCTTAAAAAAAGCAACCAACAAACAATCAAGAATTGAGCCATATTTCAATCCCATATATTTTAAATGCACATCATGGTATTTTCACTACTGGATAAAAAATCCCGTATTTTTGACTTCTATTCAGTAACAACAGAAACCATAATATGAGAGCCTGACTTCTTTGCCTTTACCTAAAATGTATTTCGAAATTCATGGTTACAGGGCTTTTAATAAACACTGCTAAATAAAAAATTTCTTTTGTCAGAATGGGGGTTTAAAAGTTGACATCCAATCCTGTTTTAAAATAATACACTGTTACAAGCCGGAAGAATATTACTTTATTACGATAAAACCAGATAATTACATTAACTACATCGCTACAAATGCAGAGCAATATTGGGGAAAAAATTAAATCTTGATGAAAAAGTGTTATTAATCATCAGCTTTGATATCATACAAGATGGAATCAACAGTGAGGGCTACATTAGCAGGTCTTTTTGTGGGGTCACTCATCATGTTGGCGAATTTCCAATTTGGGTTGCAAAGTGGATGGGTATCGATGATGTCGCTTCCAGCAGCCTTACTTTCATACGGAATCATCAAAAGTATTCCGTCACAAATTCCCTTCACTCCACAGGAAAATGTGTATGCACAGTCTGTGGCAGTAGCTGTAGCCACAGGTCCATTGGCTTTTGGGTTTATTGGAATTATACCGGCAATTGAAAAATTAATGGAGCCTAAAGAATCCGGGTTTCAACCGGAATGGGTTCCATTCAGTCCTTCATGGAAATTGATTGTTTGGAGTATTGGATTAGCATTTTTCGGAGTATTTTTTGCTATCCCACTGAGACAAGAGTTCATTGTTAAACAGAAGTTGAAATTTCCGAGTGGAAAAGCAACGGCTATGCTGATTGGAGTTTTCCATAATTCCTCGGTTAGAAATGATGATGATGATCTTAATAATAGCAATCAAAATGATAGTAATTTACTAGCATCTAGTAGCAACGGCAACAAAACAAACGAAAATGAGAGCGAGCAGCCATTATCGACTTCAAATGAAATAATATCAAATCTTCAAGAAGACTTTGAAACCGTGTCAAATAATCAAAATGAACATATTTATTCTACAAATATGAAATTGCTTATCAAAACAACCTTTATTTCATCAGTTTATACGCTTTCAACGTATTTCTTCCCTTCAATAAAAACATTTGACGTATTTGGATCATATTTATCAAAAAATTATTTATTGAACTTTTCACCTTCTCCTGCATATATCGGTCAGGGTATTATTATGGGGATAGAAACTACTACGGGGATGTTAATTGGTATGATTATTGGATGGTGTATTTTGGGACCAATTGCTAAATCAAAAGAATGGGCGCCTGGAGCTGCTGATGATTGGAAAAATGGAATTGCTGGTTGGACTATGTGGATTGCTCTGGGCGTCATGATAGTTGACAGTCTTGTAAGTTTAGGTGCAATGATGTTGACTATTTTTGCTTCATTTGTGAAAAAAGACAGGAGCAGTAAAAATAAAAATCAGTCCGAGGAAACCTTCATGTTACTCAATCAGGACCAGGTTGATGCATCAAGTTATAATTCCGTTGAGCTGGTCAGAAGCTCTGATATTCCTTTATCAAATGAAATGAATGTTCCTTCATGGGTTCCAATATTAGGCTTAATTCTATCAACTCCATTATTGCTTGGCTCCATGTATCTACTTTTTGGTGAAATAATCCCTTCATTTGTTCTATTGTTAATGATTCCTTTATCTTTAGTTTTATCCCTTTTGGGTATTAAAGCTTTAGGGGAAACTGATCTGAACCCAGTTTCAGGTATTGGAAAATTATCGCAACTCATTGCTGCAATTATTATTCCAAAGGATACTCCAGGTGCCGTTTTAATAAATTTGGTGTGTGGAGCTTTAGCCGAAGCAACCACTCAACAGGCTGGTGATTTAATGCAAGACTTGAAAACAGGGTATATGCACAAAGCTTCCCCAAGAGCTCAATTCATTGCGCAGCTGATAGGCTCTATTTGGAGTGTATTATTATCTACACCTATTTGGCTATGGTATAACAGAGTTTATGAAATTCCAGGAAAGGAATTCAAAATACCAACTGCAGTAATTTGGATTGATTGTGCACGTTTGGTAAATGGTGAAGGCTTACCACCGATGGCAGCAGTTTTTACCTTCATTGCTTCAATCATTATTGCAGCAATTTCCATATTCAAGGTTTACATTTCTCATTATATCAAAAATGAAATTAGTTTGTTGGATGATATTAAAAAGACAGAAACATTTGATGAAACTATTATAAAGAATAAGGAAGAGTCAATAAATAGAATCAAAAAATGGGCCAAATGGATTCCATCCGGAGTTGCTATAGGTATTGGTATATATAATACTTCGTCCTTTACACTAGCGAGATTTGTGGGGGGATTGATTAGTGTTTTTTGGAATTATTATTATGACTCAGACGAAATCAATTTGATTGTTTTTTCTTCGGGATTAGTTTTAGGTGAGGGTGTTACTAGTGTGTTGAATATGGCTTTAAGTACATGGAATGTGCCACAATTTTAGTTAATAGTTTTTAATAGTTTTGTGAAAGCATTTTAAAAAAAAATTAAAAATCTAAGATCACAAAAAAAATTGAGAAGTACGGGATTCGAACCCATGACACCACCTTGGAAGGGTGGTATGCTAACCACTACACTAACTTCCCTTGTTGTTATTGTTTGCAAGTTGCAACGTGTCACTAAGAAGAAGTAGTTGTTAATAACAAATGAAGCCATACATAAATTGTTGCTAAATAACCTAAAATCTATCATAGGAACTACATGGGTAATTTATGATAAGAAAGATTAATCTATCTATAAAACTTTACTAGTGACTTTACGAAAAAAAAGGGTTTTATTCATTTATGGAACTACTAATTTTTATTAAATTTAACCGATACTAGTAAGCTCTTTTTAGGTAATACTTTAGCTATTATAACTTGGAATTTCATTTATCATGACTTTACCAAAAGGTCCGATTGGTATGTGATGTTAACAGAGTAGTCAATAATAATAATAATAATAATAATAATACAGAGTATAAGACGGAGACTTGGTAATATCGTGCTGAATGAGATATTAACTTTGAGTTTACAAGTGTATTTCAAACAACCCTTTTTTCTATAAAATAAAAAATAAACATTTGAGAATGAAATAATCTTCCTTTTATATAAATTTTCTGTGACACAAACGTATGATGCAAAGAATTTTTTTCACTTTAATCAAACACTGTGGCATATTGAACCCTTAGTAGTTTGAAAGTACTTGTACACGTCACGACGAGCTTCAGGTCTCCAATAGTAATTGAGTTCCAATTAAAACTAAAAAAATCTAAGATCACAAAAAAATTGAGAAGTACGGGATTCGAACCCATGACACCACCTTGGAAGGGTGGTATGCTAACCACTACACTAACTTCCCATTTTGTTGTTATTTTACTTACATTTCAAATCATGTCGACTTTAAAGGCTTATTAAAATCACGTGTGATACATTAGCACTTACTGTTAATTAATCAAACATAAAGAAAATACAAAATACCAATGCAAATGTAAAAAACAAACCAAAAGCATTATTTTTTAAATAATTGGGGATCATATATTGGGATACCTTTTTGTTTGCATAGTTCCCTCTTTAGCTCAGTTGGAAGAGCACAAGACTGTAATTGAAATAAGTAATCTTGGGGTCTCCGGTTCGATCCCGGAAGGAGGGATTATTTTTTTGTTACATTTTTAAATATTTTTATCATGTTGAATAACAATTTTTTAATCACAAATCTTACTATATATTATTAAGCTTTCAAGCTAATGTCCTCTTCCGATCCTTACTCTGGTGAATTATTGGAAGCCACTTTATGTTTGACAAGTGGAGATTTGACTGGCTCACATTTACATCTTGAAAAGGCATTAGAATATTTGCAATCCAAAACAGTTTCAACGGTTACAGTTCCTTCTGTTGGCTCAATTAGTGAAATCAACGATGAAATTATGGTAGATGATCCTATTGATGTTGAATTGAATATAAAAGAGGAAATAAAGGACGAAGAGGAGTTGAAATCAAAATCAATACCAGTAAAATCACAGCCTACAACATCTTCAACATTCCCAGTTCCTCCTTCTCTGACTACTTATTCAGGTAAAATTGGACGTTCAGCACACACTTCTCCATATAATCCATCAACTCCGATTTTACCCAATTCCCAAGTGGCTTATAAGCCCAAATTACAACCAGAAGCTGATTGGATATTATGTAGAGTTTTAAAGGTGTTAACGGAAGTTAAATTTGAAATACAGGATCCTGAACCAGATGATTTGAACCCTAATGGAGCAATATTCAAGGCCAGCGCAAAGGAAGTCATTTTAATACCGTTACAAACAGGGAAAAATAAACCTTTGAAACCATATAAACCTGGTATGAGGGTATTGGCAAAATACCCGGAAACAACTGTATTTTATCCAGCCGAGGTGATAGATTGCGGACCATTGGTTTGTAAATTAAGATTTGAAGGTGAAGAAGAAGAAGATAAGGTTACATCTGTTGAGAGACCTTTTGTGTTGCCAACATGATTCAGTTGAGATCAGTCATCATAATAAATAAAGTAAGTATAAATATATGTATGTATATAAATATATAATGTAATATAGATTTTGAACCATATTATTACTTCTTTGAAACGTTTCTAGCAATTTGATCTTGTTTACTATCAACTCTATTTAAGAAATCTTGCTTTTCCAAATAACCATCTTTATTTTTATACTTCAATTCGTCATTAATTTTATTTTTATCAACATATGAAGCCCAGTCCAAACGGGACTTCTCCAAAGTGGAAAGCTTTGCTTTTGACGAATTTGTTATCACAGCATCCAATAAACTAGCTCTTTTTCTCTTTCGCCTTAAATTTGATGGTACTGATTGATTCTTCTGTTCATTTTCTTTCGTTTTATCATTCAGAAGCTTCACCGAATTAGTATGTGCCTTTGCTTCCTGTGAATCAATATCTACATATTTTTCTTCTACTATAGTTTCCCCTGCAAATTCGTAAGTTCTTTTAATTTTGATTTTTTGCACTGTTTTACTATTGGCTAAACTTGAACCACTATCTTTACTCACACCTTCTACTTCAGATGCATCGGATTCCTCCACCTTTTTTGTCAACACATTTTTGGACCCCTTGTCATTAAGTTCTGCCCAAATTGAATTAATATCCGATTTTGACACCCCAGTTGTCCCTTTATTCACCATAGACTGTTTTCTATCTTGTATCGATTCTTGTAATCGTTGATTTCTGGTCTTAATCAATCCTCCTGTGTCCGAATTCATGGAGGCAAATTTATCATTGTTTATTATATCTTCTTCTGTTTCCGAAACATCAGACCCTTCTCCCTTTGCATTCACTGACTCGTCAAGAACAAAGTCTTGATCTTCTTCCTCGTCATATCCTTCATCGTCACTCAGAATATGTTTTTTGGTTTCCTCTTGGGACATTTTTCTTTTAAAGACCAGAGATGACGTTGTTGACAAATTTCATGTTGCTCATGTGTGTGTTTTTTTTTTGACAGCATCATTTTATATAAGTTCTATAAATTTTCATTGTATTTGATTTTTTGATTTCTTTTTATTTTTACTTTTAGAAGCCTTTCCACGTCTTCTTGTTTTGGAAGAGGCTCTTTTCTTGATTAGTTCAATAAATTGAACTTCGAGGTTTTCAGGCAATTGATTAGAATCGAATTTCGATTTCAACCAACCAAGAAAATCTCTGAAAATCTGGACATCCATTTTATTTTCATCATCATCACCAGCATTTTTCAACCCATTGATGACAGTGATTAGATTATCATTGAATCCTTCAGTAGCAGTACATTTTGCAATAAAAATAATCATCTGACTGACACTTTGATCTAATAATTGGAATTTTGAATTTGAAGCTAGATGAAGGAGTTGGTTCAAATTTTCAATACACCACTCTAAAATTTCCTCGGAATCAATGTCAAATGGAACCTTACATGAGTCTTTGATAACTTTTCTTGCCTTTGTTTGAACAACCTTGTCTAAAGTTAATTCGATAGTTTGAAGACACATCATGGAAACTAAGAGACAGGATTTAGTTCCCTTATAAGGATCTTTGTTAACATATAATTCTAACAAATCTAAAACCCTTTTTTTAACTAAAGCCATCAAATCCCTTGCATCTTGAGCTTCCATCTTACGTTCATTACCGGTTTTTTTATTTGGATCAGATGAATGTCCAATGTTTGTTAAAGCGTCTCTTCTTTGTTTGAAAATAGCTGATAATTGATTATCTAATGCAAACATTTGTTCATCGGACATTGATTCCTCAGAAATATCCGAGCCATCACTATCTTCATCACTCATACCATCAACCTCGTTTTTAGAATCAAGGAAATCCTTAGATTTCAACACCTTTGCCAAAGCAGCGGAGGTCCCCTTTTCAACTTCTTCAATTTTACTTTTAAGATTTTCATCATTAACATCAGACTCTGATTTTGATTCAACTTCAGAATCCGAATCAGAGTCGGAATCGGAATCAGAATCGGAATCAGAATCAGAATCAGAACCAGAACCAGAATCAGAATCAGCAGAGTTTTTCTTAGATTCCTTTTGATTATCTTCATTATCAGTTAAATCATCCAACACATTTTTCATGTTCTCATTATCAGAAGATTCATCGTCACCTTCACCTTCGAAGCCTTCAACACCAACTTGGAAAAGTTCTTCCATACCTGCTTTGTTTTCTCTTGTTAATAAGATTTCTTTTAATCTGTCTAGCTGTGTTTCACCAATACCTAAATCTAATAAAGTTTTCCAAATATTCGTGGCAATGTTCTTCTTCAGAGTTGACTTTTGGGTGATGTAACTTAACAATAGATCAATTAAAGTATCCATTACATGATCTACAGATTCAGATTCTTCTTGTTCGTGGTGATGACCGTGATGATGATGGTCGTGATCCTCATGAAGTTGACTGTGAGCATCATAATATTGGGTCTCATCTCCAACCAAAGAATCATTATTGTTAGGTTCACTTGTATTGTTTATATCATCATAAACATTCTTCAAATCCATTAAAACACCTGCAGATTCAGTGTCTCCACCGAATAGCTCTAAAAGAGCCATTGAAATTAATAGTTGCAAACTTTTGAAGACATTATTTTCGGCTTTGGTAATTTTTAGCGATTTTAATGCATCCACTGACCAGTCTTTAATGTCTTTCAATTCACCTTGCAGAGGGGATTTCAATGTAGTTTCGTTCTCCAAAATATATTTGACAACGAGGGAAGTCCAGTCAATTGATTGATTTTGTGTATATTCTATCAACAATGCTAAAACGCTGTCAAACCTTTCTCTTGCCAATGTAGAAATTTTAGCAAAAGACTCATTTTCGAGGGTTTCACTGTTCAAAAAGACATACTGGACTAGAAGCTTCAAGTATGATTCGATTAATGAAACAATCTTTTCTTTTGAAACCTTATCCACAGAAATTTGATTTTGGGAAGTCTGATCATTTAATGCAGAAAGTAAAATATTTTTATTTGATTTGATCATTGCAAATAAAGAATCAATCACCCAAGTTTTTATATCAATCTTTTCCCTTTCAGTAATATTTTGTTTTTTACCATTTGAAATCGAATCATTTAAATCCTCTTCTGCAACTAATAGCCAGGTCATTATCTCGATCCATTCCTCTGCATCTTCCATATTAACCAATAAGCTTTGAACAGATTTCGTATGAGTGAGCCTATCAAAAAAAACAGACTGAAATTCAAAGGCTTTAATAGTTGACAATCTTCTTTTGTTTTTAAGAGCCTTATCAATAGTAGTTGTGATTACTCTTTTCGAAATCGAGTTCAAAACCCTGTCCTTTTTACTAACATGGTCAATTAAAACTCGAGAAGTTGGACCTGAAAAGACCTGAGGTAAATAGTCTTTTGGTAAATCAATTTGATCATTTGAAACCAATAGTTCAACAATTTGTAAACCAGTATATTTCTTTTCAGGAGAAGTATTGGCAGTGAAATAAATTGATTGAAACAGAGAATAAAATGAGGAAAATGTGATTCTTTCAACCGAATCCGAAGTTTCATTTTTCGATTTTGATTTTGATTTTGATTTTATAACTTTTCTTTTCTTTAATATTTTTGCATTGTAAGAATCATTGAAGTGAATTAATTCTCTGAATAATGGAATCCATACAGGATGTAACTGAGAAGACCATGTGCCTTTTTGAATGGTATTATTGGAAGATTTTTTTGTCGGTTTGGCATCATCATCGAGATCTTCTTCTTCTGCAGCGGAGGAATTTAGGTTTTTCATTGCATCTGATAAGAAGTCCCCGTTACCCTTTGAGAGAGGATCACCATTTTTCCAAGCATTTGATAAATTTGCAAGATTCAACAAATGAGGTCTTGCATCAACTGGGATTTGAAGATATATTAATAAACCATCGAAGGATAACAAAGTGCCAATATTTTCAAGAGATTGTAATAGGAAAGGGACCAATACTTGATCTGTGGATAAATTGTGAGAAATTAGCAAATTTGCAATGGTGAAATGGGAAATTTCACTTATCCAAGATTTAGTTTTGGCCAAATTCAATAAATTGGTGACAACTGATTTCAAAGCTCGATAATCCTTTGAATTGACCAGCACTTTCGAGTTGATCAAACATTGTAATCCAAATAAGATTCCGAACAGATAAGACCGTAAATTTTTCCCTTTACCCTTATTTTTAATTTGTGAATCTAAAATACTCATCAAATCTTCCATGAATTGACATGGGGAATAATTGCTCAAATCAATAATGTCTTGTTCGGTTGTTCTTTTTTCCATTTCTTGGTTTTGATTATAATTTTTAGGAATGATCTCGTTGATGATTTCCGTCAAAACAATTGAAAACCCGATCCTTGCTGAGTCTCTATTCGATGCTAGACCATTGATGAGCCGTTTTATAACATACGTTCTCTCTTTCGCGTCTTCTGTTCTACTAAATTGTGAAACAACACTGGATGCTGCCTGAAGTCTCTCCTTTGCCACATTTGATGCCAATTGGTAAAATAGATCTCGGTTGATCTTCATTTTCTTTACAAAAAGATGTTATTAAAGGGGTTTAAAAAGACTTGTAAACATTCTGAAAATTTTTTTATTAGGCCCGCGTCGATCGACGCGGGCCTTTTTTTCGCCCTCCCCCCTCCCCGGTTACGCAGCCCCGGTGGTTTTTGAGTTTCCTATTGGAGGGCAAATGAAAATACTTGAATTCAACACTACAAACTATTAATAAAGTAATAATAAAAAAATGTCTGCTTGGAAGAAAGCTGGTATCTCGTAAGTAAATTGGAAGAAGAGAGACGAAGAAGGAGAATGGAACAAGACAAAGAACCATTTACTAACATGAAGGATAATTTAGTGTTAACAAGTACTTTTCAATTTCTGGTAAGACCTTAACTAAGGCTCTTAAAGCAGAACATCAAGCTGTTGCATCAAGAAGATTCGTCACTGAAGTTAAGGCACAATCCTACAAGAATGGAGACCTTCTTAAAACCGTTGAATTAACATCAGGTAAGGAAATTGCTTGATTTTCTCTTTTTTGATGTATATATATATATATATATATGTATTATTGTTATTATTATCATTTACCATTATGAATATATATTATACAAATGTTTATATATATATCTTATTTATATCTATTTATTTATTAAATTATCGCAACGAATTCTTGATACTACTACTTGTTAACTAAAAGAAGTTCACTTCTTCTTCTTTCGGAAAAGATCAATCAATCAGTATTGTTTTAATGTTTGCCTTCCGGCTAAGCTCTCGTGGTTTATTGGGAATTAAACCAAACCCCTTCTACACAAACAAGACCATTCATCCTTATTTACCTTGTTCAAAATTGAACTTTTCATCAAGTTTGTATCGGAGAAACATATATCCAAACAATGTCAAATTCAATGATAATTCTTCAATATCTTCAAATAATAAGGAACCACAAGTGAAAAAAAAGAAATCTCTCATTCAAAGGGTATTCAATTTATCACATGAGGAATCAACTTCCGCCTCATCAAAAGAAATCTGGAGATTGTTAAAATTGGCTACAAAAGATTTACCATTATTCATTTTAGCAATGTCCTTGCTTACTCTATCAGCTGCCATTATTATGTCTTTACCAAAAGTTACAGGTACTATATTAGATGCAACAAGAGAATCTTTCTTCTTGAAAAATGATGATGATGATGATGATGTCAATGATAAACCTGTTCCTAAATATTCAGATTTGAAAGTTTATGATTTACCTATCGATACATTTCTCATCTATCTTTCAGGTGCATTAACTGTTGCTACAGCTGCTACTTTTGCAAGAACTTTATTGATGAGAATAATAGGTGAAAATCTTGTATCTCGTTTACGTGCAAGGTTTATGAAGAATATATTAAGACAAGATGGTGAATTTTATGATAAAAATAAGGTTGGAGACTTAATATCTAGACTTTCTGCAGATGCTTACGTTGTGTCAAAATCTATTACTTACAACATGTCAGATGGTGTTAAGCATTCACTTGTTTTAAGTTCAAGTCTTGCAATGATGTTTTATTTGAGTCCAACCCTAAGTATGGTGATGGTTTCATTTGCTCCACCTTTATTATTTGCTAGTTGGATTTATGGTTTGAAAGTGAGGGCTTTATCAAGACAACTACAAGAGGCCACTGGTGATTTAACCAAAGTAGCTGAACAAGAACTAAATTCCATAAAGACTATTCAATGTTCTAATGCTGAACCGAGAGAAACCCATAAATATGGTTCCCAAATTCAAAAAGTTTGGAATGTTTCATTCAGAGATGCCTTGACAAACGCAACCTTTTTCTCGGTTACAGGTATACTGGGAAATTCAACATTCCTTATAACTTTAGCTTTGGGTGCCAGACTTGTTATGGATGGAAGTATGACGATTGGTGATTTGACTGCATATATGATTTACACAGAATATTGCGGTTCTGCAACATTTGGGATTGCCAGTTTTTACACTGAATTATTCAAAGGTGCAGGTGCAGCTTCAAGGTTATTTGAGATTTTAGATATGCAGCCAAAGATTAATCCTGTAAAGGGTCAAAAGGTTGCACTACCAATGAAAGGCCATATAAAGTTTGACAATGTGACGTTTGCTTATCCAACCAGGCCTGATAATGTTATTTTCAAAAATTTATCATTTGAAATTCAACCTGGTTCAAATGTATGTATTGTGGGACCTTCCGGTAGGGGAAAATCCACCATTGCTTCTTTATTACTGAAGATGTATGAAGTTGATAGTGGTAATATATACATCGATGGAGTAAATATCAAAGATATATCAACTGCATCTTTGAGAAGACATCTTGGATATGTTCAACAAGAACCAATATTGATGGAAGGATCAATTTATGATAATATAATTTATTCCTTACCAATGAGTGAAAGAAAGACTATAAAACAAATGGATGCTGAATTTGTTGCACAAAGAGCCAATTGTGATTTTATTGCGGGTCTTCCATCTGGTATGAATACTCAAGTTGGTTCAAGAGGAAGTTTATTATCAGGAGGTCAAAAACAAAAATTAGCCATTGCCAGAGCTCTTATTAAGAACCCGGGAATTCTAATTCTTGATGAGGCAACTAGTGCTTTAGATGCTGCCAGTGAATCCATGGTCAATGTCAATTTAAATAGGTGGGCTGTTAGAGCTAATAACGAGCCTTCCATTACCAGAATTTCAATTGCCCATAGAGCTAGTACTATTAAAGCATGTGATACTGTAATAGTTTTGGGTTATGAAGGAAATGTTGTGGAGCAGGGTTCCACCTTGGAATTATGGGATTCTAAAAGTAGCTGGCTTTGGAAATTAGTTAGAGCCCGTAAAGACAATGATGAAGAAGATGAGAAAAAGGCACAATTACAAATTCTGGAAGTTCCTAAACCTTCAACTGATAGTGAAGACACAATACCTGCTCATAGATTAAATGTTTGATGTAATTTACAATAAGCCTACATTTAGCATTATATAGTATATATAATATTCAATATTTGACATATATTTTTTTTTCCTTAACTTGTTATACAATTGGATCAAATGACCGAGGAAGCAAGCAAAGATGATGTCATATCGCTGTCATCGATTGTTGGTGTTGCACCTGAGACAGAGACGGGATTAATTGACCGGATCGTACAGGTATCACAAAGAGGAGATTTAGAAGAATTGAAAGAATTGGTTGAAGAAGTCAAAAAAGAGTTTCCTGATCACAGTTACGCGTCAATTACTGATAATGAGGGTATCTCACCGATTCATTGGGCATCATTGAATAATAGAATATCCATTATTGAATTTCTCATTGATAATCAATTTCAATCAGATATTAAGGGAGGTGATTTAAACGCCACGCCAATTCTATGGGCAGCCAGATATGGGAATGTTTACATTGTTGATAAATTGATCACAAAAGGAAAAGCCAAAACAGACACATTAGATTCAACAGGGGTCGGTATATTACATGCTGCAGTATTCTCATCAAGTGCTCTCATGGTAGCCTATATTTTAAATATAGTTAAAGACGTTGATGTAGATTTTCAAGATCCTAATGGTAGAACAGCACTTCATTGGGCGGCATATCAAGGAGACTATATAAGTGTAGAATTATTGATCAATAGTGGAGCAAAGTTGGATTTACAAGATGAACAAGGTTTCACAGCAATTCACTGGGCAATGGTAAATGGTAGTTCAAAATCAATAAAATTATTGATTCAGTCAGGATCAGATATTAATTTGGCTACTTCAGAAGGGAAAACATGTTGGACTGTCGCATCTGATATGAAATTCACTGATCAATGGCGTCAAGTATTGAAATCATGTCAGCGAAACCCAGAAACAGGAGATAAACTCGTATTTTCATTGTCTATTACTCAAGTTAATCAAATCATATTCTTCATGCCACACATCAGTTTACCTTTACTGATTCACCTCTTTTGGGGATACTATCAACCGTTTTTAAAAATACCGACCATATTAGGCATAACATTAGTACAGTTTATCATCTTGAAAAAATTTCTTCTACCAGTTGTGGCAAAGAGTAGAAATACTATACTCAAAACTCCCTTGTGTGCTGGAATTTTTTCAGCAACAGCAATTTCTTGCATACTTTCCTATTTGTTTGTGTTGTTGCCATACACGTTCACAGAGAGAATTTTGTCACACGTATGCTTTTGGGCTACATCATCAGCATGCTATATCCTTTTTCTGAAAACAGCAACAACAGCTCCTGGTTGTATTGATAAAGAATCTGATCCAGAGATAATTTCAAACACAATTAAAGGGTTGATAGATGATATTCAATTCGATGAGACACACTTTTGCCTTCGTACATATGTTAAAAAACCTATCAGATCATACTATTCAGAAGATAAAAAATATAGAATTGCCCGCTTTGATCATTATTGTCCTTGGGTCTTCAATGATATCGGTGTTAGAAATCATAAACTTTTTTTTGGTTTCATCATATCACTATTTTCGGGAGTTTGTTTTTGGTTAGATATAGCTTTTGCATATTTTGATGAGCTTGATGATGATGACATTGGTATCTGTTACTTCCCTAATGAAGATGTATGTACCGGATTTTGGAAGTCTCCTTTTATCTTTGGATTGTTTGTTTGGATTACATGCCAACTAGTTTGGCTCTCGTTTCTGTTAGTGGTTCAAATTTTTCAAATTTCAAAGGGTGCCACCACATATGAGTTTTCAAAACTAAACAACCATCGTCACACCCACTCTGCAGAATGTGATAGAGATGTCAACGATGAAAAAATTTTGTGTCAAAGTCTTTTTGAAACGAAATGTTTTAAAATCCTTGGGTTTGATCAATTTGCTTTATTATTAAGAGATTTTCTTCATCGTTCTGCTCGCAGGAGAACCTTATTATATGATTATGGGTTCAAGCAAAATTGGATCGACTTTTTATTTTTACGTAAGGCGGGTGATGAATGTAATTTTCGGACATTATTATCATTACCACTTGAGGGAGAAGGTAATTTAGGTGGGGAGTATGTAGATTACTACAAATTATATTCAGCTCCACATAATGTATAGAAATGAATCAATGTTTATTTATATTTCTGCTATTCTATAGCAAATCCATCGTATATAATTATTATATCATCAAAATGTAAGTTCAAGCTAAAACAAATCATTCAAAGTGAAACTGAAAGCAGCATCATTTCAACTTAAATTATATTCTTACAGCTTTTCATTAAATCGAACTAAAAAAATAAACAAAAAAATAAATGGACGAGTTGGGAGTCGAACCCAAGACCTCCTGCATGCTAAGCAGGCGCGCTACCAACTACGCCACACGCCCAATTGATGTTAAAAAGTAACCAAAGATACTTCTCATTGTGGTATATTGCTCACTAACAAAATTAACATATATTAAAATATAACCAGAGTAAAAATACTAATATTTATTAAATGTTAAAATTTAATTATGATGTAACCACCCATTTTGTCTAATCAACTTACAAAATACAAAATACCTGCCTTTTTGACTTTAAAGCTTTACAATCATCCCAGTACCGTTCGCCCTTTGGTAATTTTTTAAGTCCAGTATAGAGTAAATGGAACCATCCACATTCACAATGTTCACCATCACATGCAACCTTTTCACCGCATGAAACCTACTGGCAGTAAAAATCGAGTGGCTCGTCGTCATCCATTGGATCATTAGCAGAAAGTTCGTTTACTTTAAATTGGTTATCGCTCGCAATTGTAAAAACGTGCATTTTCCCTTCTAAAAGAGGCATCAAATCCTTTCTGACAGTGAAAAGAATATAAGGCCTTTCGGGGTGTCCCTTTTATGAAACTCTTACATTCTCCGACAAAGCACCCTTTTTCCCCTCGACTAACTTCCCACTTGTTGTGATATTTAGCAATTGGACAAACCCATAATTACCAACTGCACTATATAAAGTCCGAAAAATGTTTTCTGCATAAAATTGAATCAAATAACGATTTTGAATACTCAGCTTCCAATGTTTCGTTTTCCACATCCCAATCATCATGTGTCAAGTTCCCGGATCAATAAATTGGAGTAACTGGCTTAGCAACTTTTTTATTAAACCTTGTTTTCTATATGATAAGTGCGTATTGACTAAGATAACTAAAAAGTCAAATTGTTATCTGCTAATCCCGCTCTAAGAATCACACCGATTGAGCAAATGACAAGCTCTCCGTTCATCAAATACAGAAATCGACGTGTTTGATGTGATAGCATAGATAATTGTGTTTCAATTTTTACAAACTCTCTTTGCGGTTTGATCCAACCTCCCCGCCCCCGCCGGAAAAAAAAGTGAAGCCGTTTCCATGATCTTTGATATCCCATTATAATCAGCACTGGGTTCACTATTCCATTGGCGTAATCTAATCATTGATACTGAAATATCTTCTGTTTTTTAGCTTAACCTGGTAAAATGATTTTTTAATTGGCAACAGTTAGACGTTTCGACGATATAATTTTATTTGTAGAGGGTTGCAGAAACCAATCAATGCTTATTTTTACAGTTTAGTAGATGGCAGCCAATATACATGACGAGGACTTTAAACTTTTTTCAAAATTCGGTATGTTTCAATATTAAATTCATCCGAGCAAAATTTATCTCAATATTAACCGATTATTCGATGATATAAAAGAAGAACTAAATCCACAAGTTTGAGTTTGGTATTTTCCAATCTCTCATTAGCATATTATACCCCAGAAGGAAAACCAGAATATCATTTTGCAGCTCTTCGATCAGGATTTGAAAAAAATGATTTGGATTTCACCCAATTGAACATAGAAAACAAATCTATCATTCCCAAACTCATTGAAGCAATCCTTCAAGTACATAAATTTGCCAAATTTAAGTTGTTTGTGAGCATACCTTTGTCCATTAAGAAAGACTTGACAGTCTCTGATTTATATTCTGATTTTTAAAAACTGTAGCGTAAATCCATTATTGACTTGAGCAAAATTTTGTCTTGATGAAAAACCACTCGGAGAAGGAATATATACCGATGTTTTTTGTAGTTCTAATTTGTTCAATATTTGTGTTTCCTTTATTTTGAAACATATTCTTATTTTGAAACATATTAATATCAGAAAATGTGGTGGTGTATCCATTCAAAGGGTCAGCGAACTGTTTGCATATTGTTCAAATGCTGTCGAATTTAACTATTCAGAATTCGTTTTTTGTCAAAAAACAGCTGCCTTACAATATTCTCATAGGTCTAAACCATTAGCGTTGAAATTGTTTTGAATGCACTGAGGAATTTAAAATATCCATGATAAGCAAATTCATTATAGGCCTTCTAAAAGTTGATAAAGAATAGGCAGAATCTAGCTTTTAAATATTACATAACAGTTGTGCGCAAAGTATCCTTGAAAACATCCAGTATCTTCTCAACAAAAATAGGTGGACTGGAGTAATAATCGAGTATTTTATAAGGAATTTCTTTACAACAAATTATTAGCTGCTCAAGGTGTGAAAATGAAATATCAATTTAAACTTAGTTTGATTTAATATGGGATCCAGCTTCAATTGATAATGATATCATACCAATAACATGTTTGAGCATCAATATCCAGCATAAATTTTTTACAGATAATGAACCTTCGGTTGTGCTACATGCTAATATTTTCTTGATGAATTTTACTGAGAATATGTACATAATAGTAGATTAACTCTCAAATCGTTTATGCACCCCATCCAACTCTTGATTATTCTTAGGGTATCATACTACAGCTCATGTGTGAAAACTTTTTTTCTACCAGAGGAACTGGTGTGATATCCAGCAAAATTATATATCTCAATAATAATCAAATATGTAATTTTTGATCAAAACTTGAAGCCATAGTGTTATATAACTCGCTAGATGATGAGTGGCAGTAAATGAAACCAATATACTTTAATGATCTCTAACCTGGCCTAACTAAAAGTAACTTCATTCATTAACCAAAACTCCATCGTTGACATCACCAGTTAGTTAATCAACCTCGAAATGAATTTAGCTTATAAAAGTGACGACACTTTTTTTATAAAATTGGAAATTTAATATACAATTAATTCTTTAAGCGCACTTATTTTGTGGTAATTGGCCGAATTTTCTTTTCAGAACCTGATATGGAGCAATTTTCATATGCACAGCAAAACTGGAAATTTGCCAGGCTGATTCATATGATCTTGCATATTCTTGGTATTCTTCCATATTCGGTGATAGAATGCATTTGTGGAATATAAATAGTATTTACCAATTTGGTATAATAGCTGATACAAGCAGCAGCAATATAGTACATAATAGTGTTCTTTTTGCGGAAACGACGGTTTACCGGTATATTTTAAACTCTGAATAGTCAATTACTTCGTGAAATACCTATTAAGATAGAGGTGCATTAATGATCATTTCACCGCGAATTAAGATCTACTCATTTTGAGATCAGCTGATAAGACAAAAAGTAGCTTTCATTTACCAATGCAGATAGATAAAGAGATTAGTGTTCAAGTTCTGTTTTGGTTCAATATCGGAATAAATTATTATAATGTAGACACTATGGGTATTGTTAGTTTACGTACTTACTATAATAATAGTCAATTTCGAATTACGGTGGTGGTTTCTTGACAGCGTTCAGCAAAAACCAACTGAAATAACTCACGATTAATGTTTCATAATTATAAAGCGCTTCTGATTCTTTTCCATCTAGCTTAATAAAATAACATTACTAACATTTCACTATTTTCAGCGATTGCGTGATAAAAGATATAAATCTTTTTTGCGATAATATTGATTTATTGTGTTAGAGGATTAATATTAAGGTTTATGAAATGCTTGTCTTTCTTAATTACTGAGCTGCTCATGTTTCCTTATCTTTTCCAACTGTTGTCAATACATGCAACGCAAAAATATTTGCTTACAGGCTTATCAGCTAAAAAGTGAAATTCTTCGATAAATTTATTATCTTAGAACTTAGTCAGTTTGTTGATGAAATTGAGTGAGTATAAGGTTCTAAAAAATGATTATTTCAAAAATTATTTATCCACCTTTCTATGTGAGTATTCTCCAAAGGTTATGAATTGTTTTTGTACTATAGCTCAGTGTTTTCCAAGCATTCAAATTGCTACAATTAAAATTGGAGAGAGAATTTTTTTTTGGTAGGCCGATTACTTGATGTATCTCTTCCCCACTACAAACAATAGTAGGACTAAGCCAGATAATTAATAAAGCAGCCTCTACTGGCTCAAAAAACAAAAGAAAATTCCCCATCGATTTCGAACAAGTATGTACTTGTTCGGGACATTTTTCCCACTCTTGTACTTCTTCTTCTCTTCTAAAAATATTACTAACTACTGGGGATGCCTGCTGCTCCAGCTGAACACTTTTCGTTTACAACTGAATCCGTTGGTAAAGGTCACTCAGGCAAAATTTGTGATCGAGTTTCTAATGCTATTTTAGTTGCGTGCCTTGCTATGGATCCTATTTCGAAGCTTCCATGTGAAACTGGATCCAAGATCCGTATGATCACAGTTTTCTGTAAAGTTACCAGCCAAAGTTAGTATTGATTCACAAAAGGTTATTAAAGAAAGCATTGCTTTAAATCGTCTGTTTGAGGTTGTTTTTCTTTTCTCAACATAAATTGGATTTCTCACAATTAGAAGACTTTTATCGATTTCATCATGATCAGCAGCAAAGATAAGAGAAAAACCAAGTAATGTCTGACACTGCAAAATTGCTCAAAAAAGCTCCAATACCAATTTTTTTTGCTGGAGCATCAGAGATCAATTTTTTTTTTATATTTCAAGCTACATAGTCTTTAAAAACTTAAAAATTGCAACCTAATGTAATTTGACTTTTTCATGCAATAAATTTTTGATGGGTTTTTTTTCAAGCTTCATGTATTCGAGTTTTTGCGTTAAAATAAACAGTGATTTACATTGTAGGGAATAGCATTTATTTATTTATATTCTCCTGAATAAATAATTGAATGTAAGTTCCGGTTCAAAATGTAAGAATTCATAGATAATTCAAAAAATAACATTAGATCAATCTGACGTTATGAAGCCTTCAAAAAATTTTTTACCGCTGAGTTACTTTTTCTAGCTCATTTGAATAGATTTAAGTTACCTTTATACTAGATTTTTTTTTTTTATTCGGTAGAATGTAATTTTAATTGTAGAACTTGTATTTTCCGGGTAAGAATCGAAAAAGTATGTTGTAACTGTTAACATTAATATATATTAGTTTCTCGGTTTAAAGTGTGTTGTTTGCAACATCATAATAAGTACCCGAATAGGGTAGGAGCTTGATTTGTGCAAGTTTTCACATGTATATAAATATATATGCTCATATTTTTGATGTATTACCTTTAAAAAAAAGATTGCTGCATCGATTCGCTGTTTCGAGTAATGAATAAGCATTTCTATCTGAGAACCATAACGATAAGCTGTAATGTGTCGAAAAAAAGACAAAATAAGTAACTTGAAAACTTAAATAATAATTAGTGATCCAGCAATTTGTTCACAGAAGAAAATTAATGTTCAGCGTTGGCGTTATCATCATCATTACCATAAATATAAATTTTAAAGCAAAAATGGTGAAATTCATATTCCACCCTTAGCATAACGGAAAAGTGGTAGGAAACAAATTCTTATTAAATAAATACAACAGCACAAATAACACCAACTAAACTAGGTAGCTGACATGGAAAAGGGCAAAGATATAATTCTATAATAATTGCAGCAAACGATAGATTCAAGAGAGCACGCACAAACAAAAAGGAGTTAGTTTGTAAAATTACTGATTAATTAGAAAACAATATTTACAGAAAATTTTGATATAGGGTAGATTTCAAACTCATACGAGACCTGATCAAAGTAATGCAAGCTGGAGCTATGAAATATTAGCTTATATGGTTGTGGAAATGAAAAAAGCTAAGCAAAACTTTTTTACAAGACATCTTGTAAAGGCCATAATTTAAACAAGTTATTTGCAGTAAATAAGAAGATCAGTCAGGAAAAAAATGCTTTAAATTATTCTTCTATCCTTCATGGAACAGCCAAAATTCGACAGAAAAGTTTGCACACAAATTTTCAAAAATCTAAATTGAAATGTTAAGGACGCTCAAATACGTCGCATATTTTCGTCTAATGAACTGAAAAAAAAAATTAACCTAGAGAAAAAACAGTAATTGTTAGCATCTAACAGAGCTCTTAAAATCAATTTTAGTCCAATACTATGTTTAGTGTATCGATATCTTATAACAATGTTTTTTTAATCGCTTTCATTTAGCATTTAAGAATACAACTGCGATTCAGCTGTTTTTTTTGGTTTATGAAATCACTTCTCGCAGCAAGATCTTCGGAAATGAAAGCGTAAATTCAAAGCACTTTTAAAAAAAACAAAACAAAAAAATAGGAAATTCTAAATACGAAGTTATGCGTTAAAAATTCGTTAGAATAGTTTTAAATTGTAAAATCGATTGGATTCACGTAAAGATTTCAGAATATTTAAAAAAGAGGTTTAGTAACATTAACAAAGATTTCTCAGGAAGGTGCGACTTTAACTGACGAATGGTAGGCATGAATTATTTATTAGTTATTATAAAAATACTCGTTAACAACTTTCTTGAAAACGGTTTATCATGAACTTTTTTAAAATATGATGGCTTGGAAAAAAAGTTTATTTCGGAATCGCTTGGATGATATTCAATATAAACAAAATTAAAAAACTGAAACCATTGGTGATAACTTTAACATGCAATACAATGAAAGGTATAAGTAAAATAAATAATGTCATATCAAATTTGTGTAATATGAAGATATGATAGATATGACTGTATGTGAAAATCAACTACTGTACATGCTTTCGTTTCTAAAAGGTCATCAAAGATTAGCCATCTTGGTATAATATTTTTCCACTGTTAGTTGCGTATGTTTAATTTAAAAATAAAAAAGATTGAGATGCTTGCTAAAAAAATGCTGAACATTTTAATTAGTAGTAAATCACAAACACCCTTATTATATGTTTTTTGATGGTGTATTGTAGGTAATGGGGTATCTCAATTCAACTAAAGTTAATTTGATGGTTCGAAATTTTTTGGTGAAGGCGTTTACGCATTTTCTTACTTTATTCAACAAGTTGAAGCAATTGAAAATATACAGCTTTCAAGTAATTATTGAGTCAAAGTTTTATGTGAATCCCTGATATTATGGGTTCAAACGATTGTTCATGTCCAGCATGTTCTGAAGCATTTTCTCCACCAAGTAATTCAAAGGAAAAAGAAGCTCATAATTATTTTTTGGCAATTAATAAAATTAATTGATATATTTCCACTCCTATCTTTGCTATCTCAAAATCCTATCATAATATTATATTGGGCATTTAAATCTATAATTTAATTGATCAGAAAACAGTCAGGAAAACTTTGTATAGAACAAAAATAAACTGTTTGATTTTTTTTCTTGCATTGGCTAGTTGTATCATTGACCAAAGATTAGCGTACTTCAAAGTTTTAAAATAAACCGAAGATAATGAGTTTTGGTGATCGCAGTTTCGAACTGATACTAGATGAGTGATTTCAATCTCATTGGTGTATTTCGGCTCAATAGTTTCACTACGTAGCAAATATAAATATGTTTTTGAAAGTTTCTGCTTCTTCATAAATACATCTTGATACGAAATTTAAGTACAAGAGTTGACATTCAAAGAAAACCTTACTCGAATAGAACAGAGATACCAGCATCTGAAGTTTAGCATACTTGTAATGGAATTGTAGTTTAAGTGGTACTCATGTTTTTCCTGATTTGACTTTTATATATGGCAGAAAAATCAACAAACGAATTTATCAGGTTAGGGTACAATTCTTTACGATTGTTAGTTTTGTCGTGCTGTGCTTTTTAGAGATTGGATTCTTTGGATATATTTGCAGGACGCAAGTTAAATGATTTTATTTATTGAAAAGCCAAAGGTATTAATGATAAAAATTGAAACTGTTTAACTTTAAGCATAATGTGATATCTAACTTCTGTTTTATCAAAAAAAGACTTTGAACTGCTTCATGTACTATTATCAAAAATAAGTTGTCAGTATTGGGGATTTATGAAGTTTATTGACCTAATATTGCATTGGGCTAACGTACAAATCAGGGGCTAAAAAAATATTATATATTACCTTCAAATGTACATTGTATTGAAGAGTTGTTTCACAAGTATTGAATTCCCATCTGTAACGGTATCATTATTTTGCAAGACTTGAATACTGTGACCAGTGCTCAGGTCTAACATGAAGTTTATTCATCTGTAACACTTCAGAAGTTGTAAGACGCGACCGTTAGTAAGCGACATTTTGGTAATGCATGTAATAATCCCTACCATGTTTTCTAGAAACATTCTTTGTTTTAAATGTGTTATTTATTTGTGTTCCATTTCGTCGAATATGCCAAACAGCGCAATATTTCAGAGCCTTGGCAAAAGTTTTATGCTTCTCCTTTTCCTTATACAATACTAGCTAAAATAATATCATTCTGTTGTAATTAAACCTTTAAATTCTTAAAATACAGTATTGGGAGGTTTGGATGAAAAACAAGCGCGTGAAAAAACATTTGAAACGAATAGGAAGACAAAGCAAACAAGTCTACTGAGTCTTTTAAGAAAAGACCGGATTCTTGTATCCAGCTACTTGAATTAGATATCACCTAGTACGCCCATTTTGCTCCAAATTTTGTGAAATCCATAGTGTATTGTTTATTAATCCATATCACTCAAGCTACGATCATAATTATGTTATGAAATTTGACAAGGGAGAAAGACAATATTTTTGAAATGCATTTAAAAGATTAAAAGAAATATAGCAAATTTTACTTAACATTAGTTCAGCGACATTATGCAAATGTTTATAGTATTCAAAAGTTGATTAGATTTGCTGTCTAGGAAAACCCTTCTTGGAAATCCATGACTATCTTATCAACATTTTAGTCATCATCCACTTTCATTTACCAAAGAATCAATTGCTGCTTTATTACTATCGGTCTTATTAATTTCACGTCTCATCTAGTTCCAAAAAGATCCGATTAGTCATTCGAATTATTACAGTATTCTTTCTAGTTTCGAAAGAAAATTTAGTCGGTATTGTATTCGATTATCAGATTTTGAAAAGGCATTGCGCTCATCGGAAAGTTAAATTTAAAGCACTCACGAAACGTGAAAAATTCAGATAGTCTTGTTACACTTTTTCAAGATATATTCAATTTTAAGTTCAGCATGCAAAATGAATTAACAGTGAAGTGATAACCAAGAACTTTGAAACTTTATTTCTAAATTCCCAAAAATAATAATTATTGAATTATCCACGCCGGAATATTAGTGTTAAAATAATTAAATATGCCAGCTCTGTCCAAATTGGAGAAATCTATAAATTTTGCAAAACTACTAGTTTTATATATAGGTTTGATTGCCAAACACAAATCATCCAAACCAATCAAAACCTTACTATCTTTTGTATGTAGGCTTAATTTTTCCCACTCAAGGGTATTATTTAAAATTTTATTTGTACAACTAGAAAAAACTTTTTTTTGATGATCGCATATACTTATCAATTGCTTGTGGTGCTACCCGCTGCAATATCTGTGGTTCAAATTATTAATTGAATTTTTAGCGGACTCACCTTTTATATTAGCATGAGCTCGTTCTTTCTGTGTTTAGAAAGAAAAACAGACAATATGAAGCATGATCTTTCATGCATTCAAAAAATCAATTTTGCAAAATTGATACACGAATATTTCTCGGATTTGGATAAAGAAACAGATGTACTAATGACAAGTTCACATGCTATAGTTATTCGTTAATAATTGTATGTTTTTTGAAATTTAAAATATTGGCAACAAAATATTCCTATTTAAATTTGCAAATCTGCATGTAAAATAGTAGGCTCGTATTATGCATCTGCACTACTTTTCAAAACAAAAATAGTTTTTTGAAGTCAGTTTTATACTACGTATGCTCAATGCTAGCAAAATCACCCACCGATTATTATATGTTTACCATGTACTTAAGAACCAACACCAAATAATATCAATTCAGATACTATGTAAAAATCACTTCGTTAATAGTAATGGATGAACACAAATAGCTATCTAAATACAATTGTACATGGTTAAAGAACAAAACGTTATGTAATATAAAATATAATCAAACACATAAGATGTGCCTCAGTTTGTTTTTTTGTTCTTTTAATTGGTTCACATCTTGAGTTATAAAATCTCAATTTCACTACAAGAGCTCCAGTGGTGCTTCAATTTCCTTGATAAATTTTTTTAGTTTTTTTTAGTTTTAAATGATTTGAAACACTCATTCTATTTGTACTGTTAGACACTAATTTCAGAAAATAAATGTAGATAGTAAGATAAAACAGTACTTCAGATTTCTTTAACGGTAGAATGGGTAGAATCTGAAACAATAATAGTTTAAAAAGGATATTTACTTTAACCATGACTAGGGGAGGCTAGCTAGCTGCTCATATAATTTGTCATCAGTCAAACTCTAAATTAATGTTCACTAATAGTCTATGAGAATCAAATATAGTTGTCAAAAAGTAGATGTTTGCACACCAATATAACCTAAAAAACTGAATGGAATTAAATAATTAATTCAAAAGCTAGAGATATTTTCTAGGGAAACATTACAGATTGTAGTTTTTATGCGTATTTCATCTAATACTAGTTATGTTCGGTTATTTCTAGCTAAGAAAATGTCAACTATAAAAAACTAAAAACATTTTTACTTTTTTCTACAACGCAAGTTTCCGTTGTGCTGCAAAGCTAGAGTGATAAATATAAATATTGTTTTTAAAAATGAGCGACGGTAATTGTTGATGTATTAACAATAAAGAATGATCATCAGGAAACCCCTGAGTATGTTTTACCATGTCATAAGTCAATGCCAGCATGCATCTAGTTATATGATAGGCAATATATGAATTTCGTTGTATGGTGATGAAACTTGACACAGGGACATACGCCTTTCAAGTTCCAGTTATTCATCTTAATCAAATTTTGAAAACCCAAAAGGAACAAGTGCTTTTAATAACTTTTGAATGTGTTTTTCTTTTCTCCAAAAAACAAAGCATTCCGTAAGACGTCTTGGAAGTGTATCACTGTGCAGCGTTTTTTCAATTAGTTGACATGGAACACTATGGAGTTTTCTAAATCGAATGAATACCTGTTTGATGATTGAAAACAATGAACCGCAGCATGAAAGCAAAGCAAATCAAACAAAATCGAATAATAAAAGAGGCAAAAACCTGTAAAATTTTTGCCGTATATTGGATTTTAGAAAGCTGTTTCGAGCTTAATTTATTAATTTTTGCACTCACCGGCCAAATACTGGGTGTATCTATCAGATGAGCTTTTTTCCATTGTTATCTAGAAAGAATTGGGAATCCAAAAAAAAATGACATGGAGACAGTAGTTCCTTAACAAAACATGGTAAATGAAACTGCGTGGAATTATGTCTCAAAATGTGAGAACAGGCAAAGAAGACAAAATTCTTGAGAAAGATGGTCTTGATCCAAATTCAGAAACGGTATGAGAGCCAGAATAAAAATTGTATGTTTTAAAGAAATATATTGAAGATCCCAAATTGTCCCCAAACTTTATGTGTGATGTGTACTACCTAATGCATAATAAGAAAATGCCTTTTCCGTTATAATATTAAGTATACTGTTGCTGGAATAATTGTACACTCTTGATCTTATATTGGAATATTTCCTTAATTGTTTCCTAGCTCATGAAATTTTACTTTTTTGATTCGCCTATTACATAAAATAAATAAAAAAAAGGTTAATACTAACTTCAAATAAAATTTGTTCATTTGTTCATATTAGTATGAAGACGTTTGGCCAGTACATGAAATTCCACAAGAAAGTTATAAAATAATTTGTCTCAATGAAGTATATAATAACCATAAAAAAAATCATTTGTGAATCCTTCCGTTTTTGTACTATTTTTGTTTTTTATTATTTTGGAATAGGCAAATTTCAAAAAATATGCTGATTAAACTCATCCGAAGCATGCTAATATCTTATTTTTCTATCATGTGAACAATTGTCTACGTTAAGCATACAAATATTTAACTGCGAATGTATCTAACTGAAATATTATTTGTCTTCAGCCATTTACTTATATTAATGTAATTCATAAATTTTAACCTTTTTTCAAAAGAATCTTGAAATTGAGCAGATTTTATCCATCTCTGCTTTTGTATTTGCCCAGCTTTGAATGTTCATCATTTATCTATATCATAAGTTTGTATCAATATATTTTTTTCTGATAATGAAATGTGATGTATGAGTTAATATTGGCAAGTTTTTCAATTATCAAAGCATGCTCATGAATTTAGTATTTTAGCAATATATGTTAGCAGGTCATTAACCATGTATTTTACTCCAGCATTATTTCCTTTACCTTCATCAAATTTTTGTTTAGCAATAAAGCACCTTTGAATTATTCTATGATATAGTAACTTTATTTAGTTGCTGTTTTTGATATTCTTTGTTTAAATAATATGTATATAGGCATATGTTTTGTTTGCTGCATTTTAATTCTAAGGTTCAATGTTCGGCTTCTTTTTTGTCAATTTACTTGGAGCTTTTGAGAAATTTCCTAATTTCCGAATTTTAGTATAGTTTAAATGATAATTCTATAGAACTTGTTCTTATCAGAACAATTAATTTCAAGAAATTATTTAGATGTTCTGTAATACTTCCAAAGTTGACGACATGATAATTTTCCATATTAAAGTGAATTGATGTTTAATGGTAATTTGACCTTTTGAATATTGAAAGATATTATTTTCTTTGTTTTTTGGCGTAATATACCACTTCATCTCATTCTGTTTTTCTACGCTGCCTACTGCTAAGAATTAAGTATTTTCAGTTGATGGTAGGCAAGCATGAATTTTATTTTGATTTGAGAAAATGAATTCGCTTGGAATTGAATATTTCTCGAATAAATACCTTGATTAAAGTTGTCCATATAGTTTTAATTTCTTATTTGCTTTGTAAATATAACATACAGAGCTAAAAAGTCAAATATGCTAAATTTTTTCTTTGATTATTATACCATACCATACATAGATTTAGCATTAGTTTTTTGTAACATGTGAACGGCTTTTATTCTCGCTAGATTAAAAAGTCATTCCTAAAAATTACTTTGTATGTTTATGGATTGCTATCTATATATGTAAATTAGTACTTGATTTGCAGGTTAGAGGCTTACAAAGAATTCACTTTATTCAGTAGAGTTTGTAGTAGTTATACACTCAATTACTATCAACAAATCTACAATATTAAATTTCCTTTGCAAGTAGTTTTAATATGCAGTAAAACAAAGTGTTGTTTATACATCTATATTTATATTGTGTATTGATAAATCAGAACAAATGTCCTTTCTTGTTTGCGGAAGAGTTTTCAGAAATGAGGTAGAGATGAATCTGACCAAAATTGCGAATCATTGTATCCTATGTTGAAGTTAGAAAATCAGTAAAATATAGTAAGATCTTCGATAAACTTGGGCTTTTCTACATCAACAATGCCATCTCGAGTTTACAAAATTTTATATTTAACCGTAACGTTAACTTGTACATTTTAGATTTTATTTACAATTTGATGTTCGATGTTTGATTTTGAATATTGGGTTCAAACGCCCGAACTGGAGCCTTATGAAGGAATCTTAGAAGCATTTTTCAATTTCACCTAAAGCTTGTCTGGTGCAAAAACTTGAACAGCTCAAAACTTCATATAGCTCGTTTAACAATGTTTGTAGTTATTAAAATCACAACATCTAAATTATAGTGTTTCGTGTTAGAATTTCCGCATACATTGATACTGTAATATTTAAGGAAATGCTTTTAAAACGATTTCTGTGGTTCTTTCAAAAATACCTTACTGATTTTCTTTCTTTGCAAATTATTTTGTTTTTTTTGGACTTTTTGACAAGTACCTGCTTTTTAAGTTATGAAACAACAATATCTCTTAAAGCTTGAATAATGGTATTCATTTTTTAAATAATTTTGTAATTTTGTCGCTCATCCTATCAAAACTTTTATTTTAATTGAAGTTGCTTTGAGATATTACAAAGCGTGGTCTTTACGTGAGCTTTATGAAGTTAGAAACTAGAATTTCTACTCGTTGATTTGTGATGTTGATTTCACTTGTTACTTCAATCAACAGTTTAATTATGATTTTATTACTTTCATAGCTTCTAGCTTTGATGGGTTTTATAGGTGTAATTTTATATAAAAGTTTGCGAAGTTTAGAGATTAGTTAGTTGTAAAGAGTATATCAAACTTTGGTACAAATTTTACAACAAAAACCCTCTTTAGCTCAGTTGGAAGAGCACAAGACTGTAATTGAATTTAGAAATCTTGGGGTCTCCGGTTCGATCCCGGAAGGAGGGATTATTTTTTTTATTTTTTTTTTAATTATTATTGAATGAATTAATAATTATTAAATATGAATTTCATTCTACAAATTTCAAGTCTTCATCCCACTCAGTGGCAAATTCCTTATTCTTCTCCCAGAGATGCAATAATTCATTTTTGTAAAGACTATGATA
Source organism: Saturnispora halmiae (assembly GCA_030563645.1). Taxonomy (NCBI): domain Eukaryota; kingdom Fungi; phylum Ascomycota; class Pichiomycetes; order Pichiales; family Pichiaceae; genus Saturnispora; species Saturnispora halmiae. Next base: position 6,824 of record JAJMJL010000033.1, on the reverse strand, counting down.
ATAGTCAATTTCTTCTTCAGTGATTGGATCACCTGGCTTATTGCCATATTTTCTTACAATGTAAATAGGCTTTCCATAAACAACGTCCATTCTTCTCCTGTAAGGAAGTAAGCCAAAGTCATAATTGAAGATAGCCCTACTATTTACTAATGGTAAAGTAAAACCTGAATACTTCTTCAATAGTAATTGAAATTTAAGGAGAATCTTCAGAATTTTGTTGTCATTGTTATCATCCTGATCTTCTCTTTTGGAGTGATCGGTTGTTGTATAAACTTCATGAATATTATTTTCACCATACCCATAAACTGGTACAATTGCAATGTCACCTAAACTTGGATTCCATTTGCCTTCGTTTATCACTTCATCAATTTGCTCTGGAGTAAATTCTTTTTGCTGCATTTCTTCCGTTACATTTGAAGCTTGAAGTGCCATCTTGATGAATCCCTTTCTTCGATTTAGTACGATTTGATTTTTCCCAGGTTTAGCTAATAATGATTCATGGGCCCCTCCAACAACGATTACTGCACTATGACCAAGTTTGAAAATTGATTTAATACCATTTTTCGTAACTAGTCCCACACCAAGAGCCATTAGATAATCCCGATAAAATGGAAGTGAAAATTGGGTTGTTAAAGTGAGTAAATGTGCTTTAATATTAGGAAACAAAGCCGAGAATTGATGTCCGGATTTCAAATCTCTTGTATCCCAGGTTTCGGAATCATTTGGATCATCATGACACATGATACCTGTTATACCAAAAGCAATTACACCATGAGGATGATAAGTAAACATGTATCTTGGACCAACTTGTTTTTCAACACTAACACTTCTGACCGATTTTGAAATTAAGCCTAATGATTTCAACACTTGTTTTGCACTTTTCGATACTCCCCGTGTCCAATTAGGATATGCATATTTCTCTTCTATATTACATTCAATTGAAGCAGGCAATTTGACTGTTCGATGAATCAAAATTGGAAAATAATTAACAAACGATTTATAGATCCATAAACGTTTTAAAACTCTCGATTCTCTCCATAATGATTCTCCTGTTGATAATGTATTATCCAGAAAGTAGGAATATATACAATATATACCTAATATAGGCCAAGTCCATTTTTGAGTCAAAAGTAAGAAAAAAAGAGCCGGAAAAAGTACTATAGATGATGAATGTGCCAGCACTGCAAATGTTTCCTTCCTAGCGTCTAAATCCCGGTCGATTGGTGACCTTTTTAGTCCCGAAGGACGATAAATTGGAAATTTCCCCATTCTCACGTGATGAAAGAGTGAGAACGGAAAATTGTCTACTTCCACCATTCCCTCCATTTTGTTATAAAATTACAAATATGACAGAAAGGGGGCCTGATCAGTGGTTTGAAGAGATCAAAAACTGTAGGGCGTTACCAGAGAATGATATGAAGTTGCTATGTGAAAGGGTGAAGGATTTATTGATGGAAGAGTCGAATATTCAGCCGGTTAAATCCCCAGTTACAGTTTGTGGAGATATCCATGGACAATTCCATGATTTGTTGGAGTTGTTTAAAATAGCAGGAGGATTTCCTTCAAGGAGTAATTTGAATACCAACTATATCTTTTTGGGTGATTACGTTGATAGAGGATATTTTTCATTAGAAACTTTTACATTATTAATGATATTGAAGGTCAAATTCCCACAACATATTACATTAGTACGTGGAAATCATGAATCAAGGCAAATTACTCAAGTGTATGGGTTTTATGAAGAATGTTTAAATAAATATGGATCAACGATGGTTTGGAAATATTGTTGTCAAGTTTTTGACTTTTTAACATTATCAGCAATTATTGATGGAAAGATCTTATGTATTCATGGAGGTTTATCACCAGAAATCAGAATGTTGGATCAAATAAGAGTTTTATCAAGAGCGCAAGAAGTTCCCCATGAAGGAGGATTTTGTGATTTGGTTTGGTCGGATCCTGATAACGTTGAAACATGGGCAATTTCTCCTCGTGGTGCAGGATGGTTATTCGGTGCTAAAGTTGCACGTGAATTTAATCATATTAATGGGTTATCATTAATTGCAAGAGCACATCAATTAGTCATGGAAGGTTTTAGATACCATTTTCCAGAAAAGGACGTTGTTACAGTTTGGTCTGCTCCAAATTATTGTTATAGATGTGGTAACGTTGCAAGTGTAATGAAAGTTGATGATGAATTGAATGTTAATTTCCAAATTTTTTCTGCTGTTCCTGATGATACTTTAAAGATGACTCCTAATAAGAATTCCAAAGCGAATACTGAATATTTCCTTTAATAGTATTGGCCTATATGTATAAAATATATACCAAGATGATGATGATGATGATGATGATGATGATGATGATGATGATGATGATGATGAAGACGATGAAGACGATGAAGATGATGAAGATGAAGATATATACGATATATATCATTTGGTACGATATATATATATAATTGATATAGGTATATGTAAATTAATAATATTATTTATGATATATATAACTCTTGGTATGATATATGTATGTATGTAATTGGTATTTGCATATATATAATTGGTATATGTATATATATATAATTGGTATATGTATATATATATAATTGGTATATGTATATATATATAATTGGTATATGTATATATATAATTGGTATAGCTATATATATAATTGGTATATGTATATATATAATTTGTATAGGTATATCTAATCTAATATATATCTATATAGATATATCCAAATCAATAATTCTTCATATATTAAGCCATTCCATTACTTGTCCACTTGCTATATTACTTCCCAATTGTAAACTTTGTCTACCTAATGGAAAATAACTTATACTATACGCAATAGTACATACAATTTGAACAAAATTACAACAAATCACCCCAATTATGCTTCTATACACGAATGAGAACGTCAACGTCCCCAAAATCGTCCCTAGAAAACTGATTGAATACATCAATCTTTCCCCCGATAAAAAGTGTCCTATAAATTTCTTGGGACCCATCAACACCATAAAGCTTGAAAGAAACAGAATAGACCCAAAAGTCCATAAAATCCCGAATTTTCTTGGTGATACAATTATAAATATTAAAGATACCGAATAACACACATATGTTCCTATCAATAAGGTAATAAACAAAGACATACGTTCAAAATACGATAAATTACTTAATATCCCATTATTTTCTTCTTGCTGACTTTCTTCGTCTTCAATCGCAATTGAACCCCCCAAATTACGTAAATAGTCCGAAATCTTATACATTTTCTAATCCCAATCTATTGTAGAAAAAAATATTCAAAATTATATATAAAAAAAATTTAATATTTCACTTTTTCATTTAAAGACCGAAATGAATGAGGAAAAGAGTCAGGTGACTATTGAGAAAGAAGGAGAACAACACCAAGAAGGAGAGGGAGAAAAAGACCAAAAACCAGACCAAGAAAACATAAATACAGCAGTTGAAGTGAAAAGAAAAAGAGGAAGACCAAAGCTTCCACCTTTATCACAAAGACCTAAATGTAAATACGTTCATCGGTTAGCACCAGGAGAAGGAAAAAAGAGAGGACGAAAACCAAAAGCAGTTCAAAAACAGGTTTCCTCATTACCAGGAGCACCAAGTAATTTGATTAAATCATCATTCTCTTCATCATCAGAAAATGAATCATCAACTGACGGTACGGTGGAACAAGTCGTACCAGCAACAACCACAGCATCATCTAATGATTGAACATCCTTTATATCCCCATTTTCATTTATATGCTTTGTATTATGCTTAACTTTTGTATCAAATAAATTCGATAATAGATCATCATCTTCATCATTGAAATCATTCAAGGAAATATCAAGCTTGATCCTTTTTGAAGATATACCCATATTATCATTATTCAAGGAATTAACGGTCTTGGTCCTTTTTGAAGGTCTATTCTTATCTTCATTATTATCTGAATTAACAACACTTTTAAACCCACCTTTGGTATCAATCCAATTGATTTCTTGTTTCTGGATCTTTTTCTTAGTCGTCCCTTTGCTCTTTTTACTTCTATCTTTAGTTACACCGATTGCCTTGTTCATCAAACTCTCTGCATCCTCTTCCTTTTCAACTACTTCCAATTTTTGTTTTATCAAATTAGGCTTCTCATTTTTCAAAAGATCAAAATCCGCTTCAAAATAATCTAAATTATTTCCGCTTTGCAACTGATTTTGAATCCACTGATATTTTGACCAAGCAGATCGAAATTTCTCTTCTTCATTCCCACTGAATAATGAAATGACTTTACCCTCTCTTTTTCTACCTGTTCTACCAATCCTTTGTAAATTTTTTATAACTGATGAAGTACAATCAAAATTTATAATCAAATCAACTTCACCAATATCTAGACCCTCTTCACCAATGGATGTTGCCACCAAAATATTATATTTGGTTGATTTGAAATCATTTAAAACTTGTGATTGAGAATTTTGTTTCAATCCATTTTTATGAGCTAAAATCGAAGATTGTAATCGCTCATTAGTGGTCTCAAGATCCGTTTCTGTACTTTTGGTCCTTGATAAAGATTCAGATTCCATTGCTGACTGCTTCTTTTTGCTTACATTTTTTTTAATGAATTCTGATTCATCAAATTTGTTTCTTTCACTTGATTGTCCGATAAATATATGAGGTTTCAAATAATCTGATGATGCTTCAATTTCTTTCACAATAGACAACGCAACATCTCTATATTCAACAAAAAGTATACATTTACTATTGATATGCGTCGAAAAGAAATCTTTCAATTCTTTAATGAGATAATGAAACTTTGAATGACACCAAATTCCTAATGGTTTACCTAAATTCTGAGTTATTAATTTTTTTAAATGTAAATCTAATTCGATCATATCGGTTCCAAACCAAAATGAGTGCAAAATCTTATTTTTTGATTTCTTCAGATTCCATTTGGTTTTGAATTCCAATAATTTTTCACAAAATATATCATTAAAAGCCAAAACACCGTAAATCTTTAATCTTTGTAGCATTAAGCCAACTAGGGCCAATAGTTGAAGTTGAGAATATTGGTTCCATTTAGAATTGGACGTTGAAGTTGCTAGTAATTTTTTACCACTTTGCATTGCAGTGAAGTGATTTACTCGATTTGGGTCATTGGACGGATATAATCCCTGCTTATAACACTTCTCCAACGTTGGTTTAATTGCAGTGAATAAATATGAAGTGATCTGCTCGAAAGATAATAACGGATCACAGTTAATATTGATGATTTCCTTTGATTTCAAATAAGGCTTAACATCGGGTGATTCATCCAATCTTAATTGAGTATTTGATATATTTAAATTGGTAATGACAGTTTGAATTGACTCTAGATCTGTACCAGGAGTTGCAGAAAGGGCCAAAACTCTGAAATTGGAACCCAATCCTACGTCATTTAAGAACGAGACGATTTTAGCATATGGGTAATTAGTACCTGCACCTCTATGGGCTTCATCAAATATGATCAATTTAATTGTCTTTGCATCAATAGATCCTTTACTCAGATCATTGAAAAGTACGTGAGGTGTAGAGAAGAATATGTTCCCATTTGCCCAAATTGAAGGTCTATTTGAAATCTTTTTATCCAACAAGATATCAACTTCTTTGGATGACAGGCCAATGGTTTGGCAACAAGCTTTTAATTGTTGTGCAACTAAAGGTCTTGTTGGGGCTAAGAATATTATTTTAGATTCTGGAAACCACAATTTGAAGTTAGCAATTGCAACTGAAGCAATCAAAGTTTTCCCAAGACCTGTAGGCAAAGATACCAGCGTATTCTGGGTAAGAGAAGCTAAAGATATATCCCATTGATATTGTCTTATTGGGAAATTTGTGGGATAAACTCCATCTTTCATATATAAAAGAGAATAGTATAATAATACAAGCAAAAAGATGATATGAAGGATTTGCGGGTATTGGAGGAGGGAGGGGGGGGGGGGTGAAGTTTCGCAGTGAAGAAAATTTAGTGGGTGTAGGAGAGAAATTGGTGGGAAGCAAATATTTTTTGGTACGGTACAGTAAAAATAATTTACTGCAGGCGGACGTCAAATTTTCACTACGGGAGCAAATATTTTTTGGTACGGTACAGTAAAAATAATTTACTACAGGCGGACGTCAAATTTTCACTGGGAAACAAAATGTTTTTGCTACACGCGAACAGCAAATTTTTACTGGGGACCAAAAGTTTTTGCGACAGTAAAATGAATTTACTACAGGCGAAATTTTCACTGGGAGACAAAATTTTTGCTACACAAAAATTAATTTACTGCAGGCGGACGTCAAATTTTCACTGGGGAACAAAATGTTTTTGCTACAGTAAAATTAATTCACTGTAGGCGGACGTCAAATTTTTACTGGGGAACAAAATGTTTCTGCTACACAAAAATTAATTTACTACAGGCAAATTCACTACGGGCGTAAAGTAAAGTTAATTTACTACAGGCAAATTCACTACGGGCGTAAAGTAAAGTTAATTTACTGCAGGCGGACGTCAAATTTTCACTACGGGGACAAAATGTTTTTGCTACACGCGAACAGCAAATTTTCACTGGGAAACAAAATGTTTTTTCGTAAAGTAAAACGAATTTACTGCAGCAAATTCACTACGTACGTAAAGTAAAATTATTTACTGGAGGCGTACAACAAATTTTCACTACGGGGACAAAATGAATTTACTACAGGCGAACAACAAATTTTCACTGGGGACCAAAATGTTTTTGCTACACGCGAACAGCAAATTTTCACTGGGAAACAAAATTTTTAATTTTTCGTCTGTCGGCCCTGTCTTTTTCTTGGGGG
>JAJMJL010000032.1:0-42139 GCA_030563645.1 Saturnispora halmiae | reverse complement strand
TTATCAAGTCCGTCGAAAAGGTTGACAAGGCCGGTAAGATTACCAAGTCTGCTGCTAAGGCTTCCAAATAAATAATTTAACTTAATTTAATTTATTTATCCAGATATTACTTATTTAGTGAAGATGTATATTCTTAAATGCTTCCTATACTGATTAAAACGATCCTTTCACTTCACCTTTTGATTGAAATATCATTGAATCCTCTTCTAATTGAAGTTAGGTTGGACTGCTGATTTGTAGCTCCAGGAACTAATAAAACATTACCGCTATTTGAGCTCGGTTGACTTGATGCTGAATCGTTGCTCTTTCGTTGTGGTCTCGTTGGTACAACTGAGTACTTTCGTTCTCTAAAGGAGATTCCAACTTCTGTAACTTTCTTTTTATTAACCAGTTGATCTAGATCCCTTTGTTTAAAATCATCTCTGGATTCATCATATTCCCACAAAGTCCAGTTCACCCCAAATGGCTGTGGCTCAAACAAATAAACTGAATGAAGAGGAACATCCAAATCGATTATTTGATTCTGAGACAAGTTTAAAAAGTACCCCATCAAAATTCTGGATGTTACTCTATGCGAAATAATAAGCATATGATCTCTTGATCTTTCAACTTCATTTATCATCGGCTTCAACCTATTTATAACATCAATATATGATTCACCTCCAACACCAGGGTATCTGTACGTAAGTTTATTTGAAATTCTTGCAAGATATTCATTAGGGTATCTATGCTGCATTTGTTCGTAAGTTAAACCTTCGAGCGAGCCAGCACTCAATTCATTCAATACACGCAATTGCTTGACATCATATAATTGAGGTTTTTTAGCAAATGGTTTTGATGTTTCAATTGATCTTTTCATCAATGAACAAAATACAGAGAACTCAGAAGGATGATTCCTTGGATTCCGCGTATTGAATTCAAATCTCTTTTCATCAATGAATTTTTCTAATGCAATACTGAATTTTTCACCTTTTTCTGTTATACTCGAGTCACCTCCAATTTTTCCAAGTGTATTATCCAATGATTCTCCGTGTCTAGCAACAAAAATTAATCTTTTTGCTAAATTGAAGTTCAAAAAGTAATATACTATTTGTGATGGTAAAAATCCATTGATATTACATGCAATAACTTTTCTTCCAACATCAATCATTTGAATGTATTGGAAATCTTTATTATTCTCTTCGGTTTTCGAGATAGTTTCATATGCAGTCTCATAATTCTTCAATCTACCTAAAAAGTCTCTCTTTGCTAGAACTGGATCCATATCCTTATAATCCGGGCCCTTTAATTTTAAGTTGACATTATCGTCAATTAATTGGGGATCATTACAGATCGATTCAAGGAATAGAACCTTCAATGATCTTGATCTTTTAGTAATTGTGTCCATTACCATTTTTCTTCTATTTTCAGTTGTATTGGTAGCGTCGAATATTCCGACACATCCATCTTCTAGTAACAAGTAATCAAGTAAAGCGTTTAAAGTTTCTCTGGCCCATTCCTCTCTTAGCTGTACACTTGATTTATTTCCTGGTGAGAAAAAACTAGCATCTTGATCTGGTAATGGTGCATTATCTGGTCCCAATTTACCTTTTGATCTTCTAGTTGATCCAACATTAAAAGTTCTAGAGTTGATTTGAAGCCAGTTTAAATACCTTACCAATTTATTCCCTAAATAAGATTTCCCTCTTGCTGGTAAACCAATCATAACCACCACTAATCGTTCTCTTGTTTCATTTAATGTCCCTTGTGATGCAATTGCCGTCGAATTATCCCAACTTTCCGTACTTAAAGGATCTTTCAGGCTTTGATCAAATGAGTAATTGAACGAAATTACCCCTTCATCTTCATTGTCCGTAATAATCGCTGAATCCATTACAATTTGTAGATGATGAAGATGATAATAATAGACATCCAATTACATAATCAGACGTCATTTAAACGCTGCTTACGTAAACGGCGATAAAATAAGATAATATAATATAATATAATATAGGAGATATTGAGGACATTGAGAGAAGTATAAAGAAATGAATGATTCCAAAATTAAAACCTTTGGACTAGATCCTCTAAAGGACCAAGATCTTTCTTTGAAAGCAAGTTGAATTCTCTCGAAAAAAGAACAAAGTGTTTTAGAGAGGTATTTAAATGCATTTGAACACCCAATTCGTTGACTTCATCAAAATGATGACAATAGATATGTGCATAAACTCTAAATAATCGTTTGAATATTGTTTTGACCAAAGGTTGGAATTGTGTAGGAAAAGGAACCCCCATTTTTATTGGGAAAATGGTTTCATCGTCGAGGAATCCTTGGATCCATTGCATCAATGCTTCGATATATCCTGGTGCTGACATATGCATTGGAGGCCTTGATCGTTGTAACGGGTCTTGCCAAAGATATTCGTATTCTGCTGTTGCTGTCATCCGAGGACAAGTTTGAGGTGAACAAAACTCCGTAATTGTCCCATATAGCATGTTGATTTGATTATAAAAATCAACAACATGAAGGGCAAGCCACTCATTAACATCTTCGTTAGGCGGGAGCTTCACTGCTTGTGCTAACGCCCGGTTTGATCCCAATGTTTGTTCTGCGTATAACTTCAGATTCGCGTGTGCTGTAATAGGCGCAGTTTGCGTCGTCTGTTCTCCTCCTGTTGCTTTAAATGCTCGTTGTGATCTCATCGTCGGAACCCCCTGAGGGAAGTGGCTATTCAAAAATGACATTAATACAATAATAAATAAGTTATGTACTACATTTGATGATATTTTTTCCCCATATAGTAATGTCACTTTTTATACGGAAAATGTCCGATTTGATTCAATTGAATGCCACTGACAAAGGCGACGCCAGTGTTCCAAGAGAAGAACGTGAATTGTTTGAAAAGAAACGAAGTGAGGCAAAGAACAGCTGTGAAATCGAAGTTGTAGATGGATTTTTCAAGCAAAGTGATCTGTCTGTAGATGATGGTGCATTTGATGGGATTTCCTCACATTTTGGACTGGAATTGGGATCATGGGGTGAATTAAAGGAGAAGTTGAGCGAATTGAACCATAATGCTTCAAATGGAGTCAAATACAAGCTGGTTTTCTGCGCTAGACATGGTCAAGGTTATCACAATAAAGTTGTGGATATTGTCGGGATCACCGAATGGGATAACCATTGGTCCCATCTAAATGAAGGTACATTTAATGGCGAACATTACGTTTGGGGGCCAGATCCTTTCTTAACCGAAAGAGGTGAGGCGCAAGCTAGACTGATGAATGAGTCATTTGCAAAGGAGATCAAACTGGGGTTACCATTACCTACCAGATTATTCTCTTCACCATTCACCAGATCTGCACAAACTCTGACTATTACATGGGATGGTATACTTGTTTCACAAGATGCTTCAGTAGAAAATCGGTTATCTCCATTGGTTAAAGAAGATCTCAGAGAAACCATCGGAGGCCATACATGTGACAAGAGATCTTCAAAGACGGAATTTTTAAGAAGATTACCGGATTGGGGATTTCAACATGAACAGAAGTTCCCAGAAGAAGACGTTCTTTACCTTGACAATTGGCGAGAACCTCTGAGTGATCATGCACTTAGAGCCAATAGATTCTTACAAGATTTATTTGAATACGATGATGAGGTCATCTATTGTGCTTCTCATTCTGGGGAAATTAAAGCTCTTTTAATGGCCTCTGGCCATCGTCCTTTTGCTGTACCAACAGCAGGTATGATCCCATTACTTCTGAAGATGACCCCAGTTTGAAAAAGAAATTGAATACTTACAAATTAATTAATTTATACTTACTTTAATTATCCCACATGGATCATCATAATCCTTTTAAACTTTCTTGCGCAAAATATCTAACATCATTATCAGGGTCTTCCATCATCTTCGTTAATGTGACTTTAATTTCATCAATTGTATTAGGATGTTGATCTTTGATCTTCAATGCAATTAATAACAAAGACTTGGCTGCATTGAATCTGATGTTAGGAACTTTATCATCAGTTAATTCCATAACAAACGGATATAATTCCTTAAAAACAACGTCAACACTGACGACTGAAACTAATTTAGTGAAGGTGAATAAACATGTAATTCGGCAAATGAAATTCTCAAATTCTTTGTCCTGTTTCTTTTCTAAAATTTTATTAATAACTTCCCTTTGACACCATTCTTCTTTGAAATATTCTGACAACTTTTGAACATTGTTAACTGCTGCTTCTCTAATGGAATAAACTGGATCCCATAACCAATCCATACATAAGCCACCCAATGATTTGTCAAAAAATGAAACTCCAAGTTGTTCTGCTAATAATGGAATTTGTTCAATAATGGCTAATCTAACTCTCCACAATTTATCATTTGCCAAGGATATAATAGCTGGCATCAATGACTCACTTAATAATTGAATTCCGATCACTTCATTAACAACCTTTAAATTAGAAATTATGTTTAACCTGACTTCACTAAATTCATCCTTCAACATTTCAATAAATACTGGCAATAAATGTTCAATAGTCTTTTCTTTACCAAGAATTGGGGCCAACCCGGTAATTTCACTAGCGAGTGCACTCCTAACGGTTTCCGATTCATCCATTGCCAACTGAGAAACACAAGGGATTAATTGATCTAAGACAATGGAATTATCAGCTTCATCTGCCAATTTAGCAAATCCTGGCAACTGTTTGGAAATAGATTTTCTAACTTCTGATTCGTTATCCTTCATTAATGCAACAATATTTGGAACAAATTTTAGTGTATATTCTTTATCATTGAAACCTAGTACCAGAGCTTCAAATCTATCAGCAACCATGTATCTAACTCTCCAACTTGGATCATTTACTAAAGTAACCATACTGATAAATAATTTATCCAGTTCACTTGTTTCATTTACTGACTTCAAAAATTCTAAAATTGCAACCAGGACATCAACAGAGAGAAATTTGACTGAATCTTGTGCATCATTAACAATCGATTCATACATACCCAAAATAGAATCCCAGTTTAATTCTTCCACAGTTTCACGCGTACTGAATTTCTCACCAAGTATTTTGATTAACTCTGGCAATTCTTTTGCAGCTGCTTTTCTGACCATTGGTGAATCATCCGAAATCAAATCTTTGAACATCGAAATCAGTTCTTTCCTTTCTTCTGTGCCTACTCTTGTAATAGCCGATTTGAACAACCCTGTGGCTGCAATATGAAGTGAGAACCATCTTTCCTTTGCTAACCTTGTGATCAAAGGAATGAAGTTTTTCACAATATCTTCATCCGATACCACTTTTGCAATCCTATTCAGTGATTCAACAGCCTTTTCTCTAACAATTGGTTCTTCGCATGCGGACACCTTTTCCAAAACGGGCAAAAGAATAGACGCGTGTTGTTCGCCACCAATCAATGGGACGAATCCTCCTAATTCTTCCGCTGCAATTGCAATAACTTCATCTTCATCTTCTGGGATCACTTCCTCCAGAAATGGAACCAATTCCAAACGTGTTCTCTCTGGCCCCAGGGCAATAGCTATAGTGTCCAATCTCTTCATGGCCTGAACTCGGCTGGCAACATCATCGTGTCGTAATTCGTCCATCAAAAGCGCAATCGGATAGAGCTCCTCTCCACTTGCGTTTGTTTCGTCCAAGCTCATCGGGTTGCGGTTAATCACTCGAAATTTGTAAAGAATGGGAGTTGATCATAACGCATATGTTTTTTTCATCATCATTCCATCAAAGATTGTTATGTTGGATTACGTAATGCAACCATTATTAATATAAATGTTATAAATAGGTGATTTTGAAGGCCATTTGAAGAGCTTTGTTAAGACTAGTGATTACCCTGCGTAATTTAGGGGAATTGGCGAGTTTTCTGAAATTGAAAATTGCAAGAATGGTTATGATTGTACAGATCAAAGGAATAATGCCACCAAAACGAGAAACGAGAAGATTAAGTTTGAGGAGTAAAGATTTAGGAAGAGGATTCTGTTTTTTAGACTTTTCATGAAGCTTTGAGTTTGTATTTGAAATTGTATTTGACAGAATCTGTGATTGTGTTGATTTAGTAATGGTTTCATGCTTGTTATTATTATCATCATTACCATCATCATCATCATTCTCATCTATTTCTTCATCATTATAATAATCTGAAACTTCTTCGTCATAATATTCACTATCGTAATCATAATCAGCTTCATCATTTGCTCCATCAATATCGAGATTAGTTGAATCTTCATCTTTTAGGCCATCAACCCAAGTAAACCATTTTCTTATAACATCTTCATCTTCTAAACTCAACATTCGGGATAATTTATCCCTTATTTCACTCTTATCTTGTTTAACGCCAACTCCTTTGCTTAGATATAATTTCACAACTTGTTCCGAGTTCTTTAATCCTCTTGATTTTAAAATATGTCCTACTTGTGCTTCAATCTTGACACCCGCCATTATTTCAGCATCTAAACATGCCACCAAGCACTCTTCATCATCTCCTAAATTCAGTTCATATATTAATTCAAAAAGCCATCCACCTTGAATTCTGTCCTTCAACTCTTTGGATAATTGATCCGATTTTATATACTGAGGGAATAACCCACTCTGACATGACCGCGTCAACTCGTTTGCTTTCAATTCATTATAAACCATACTGTATAACTTAACTACCAATTTATAGCATGATGGCACCCACGATTGGTCCAAAGAACCTTGAATTGGTAATTGTCTAATAACACTTGATAAAAGATCTAAAGATTTGGAGAATTTCCGATGATGATACATCTTTAACCCCAATTCATATCTACCATAAAGTGGATCTCCTAGCTTTCCATGGGATGACGATATAGACATATTCCGCTTCAAAAAATACTCTAATCTTAGAGAAGAGTCATTCTTATATTATATTCTTAATTTTTATAAATCCTTATTAAAAATACCCCAAAATACATAAAATCTAAACAATTTCAAAACAACACCAGCTAATGGACCAATTGTTCAATTCTCGTCATTTAATTGAAGCCTTGATTTAAGTTTGGCAGCAAGTTTCTTATCAGCCAAAATAGCGTCAACTTGTCTATTCAAACTTTCATCATCTTGACGTAATCTGGAACCCGTTATGTCTAAACATCCAAGTTCTTCTTTAGATTGTTTTTCATATATATCCCAATCAATACTCGGCTTCTTTGTATGACGATGACTTCCATCACTTGATATAGAAGTTAACGAGGCCAATCTTCTTAATTCCACGCTACTTAGAACTCTTCCACCAAGATTACTGGATGATACAATTTTCTTTAAATCTGATTGCGATAACAGTGATCTTAAATTAGTTGCTGAAGGTTGACTAAACTCAAATGCTTGAGAGTCTGATCTTCCGCATAATTCTTTAGCAGTGAATCTAAAACTTTGTTCACTATCAGACTCGTCATCATCATCTTCGTCACTACTAGTGACTAATGATTCGTCACAACTTGAATATAGATGATGATTACTATTCCTCCCTGTATTCATGAGCATCTCTCTAAGTTTTTCAACATCATTTAATACTCCACTTGTTGATCTCTTTTTTCGTTTTAGAATTTCTGCAACATCAACTTCATAAAACATATCGGTGGTATCATCATATTGCCACACATTCAAATCAAGCCCATAAGGTTTAGGTTCAATACAATAAACATATCCATGTTGAATATCCAATTCTGTTAACATCTCTTTATTCAAGTTCATGAAATAACATAACAAAACCCGGATTATCACTCTATGTGAAATTATTAGAACATGATCTTTCAATCTTTCAATTTCAATGATAATAGGCTTGAGTCTGGATATCACATCAAGGTATGATTCTCCACTTAAACCAGGGTATCTATAAGATAACTTATTTTCAATAGAAGCCATATATTCAACAGGGTGCAAATTTCTGAAATCTTCATCAGTGATGTGATTGAATGACCCACACGTTAAATTGTTCAAGATCCTAAAAGATTTCATCAAATATTCTTCAGCAGGAAAAAATTGAGCTGTTTGAATGGTTCTTTTCAATGTAGAGGTCCAGATATTGAATTGTTGGTTAAATGATTTAGCTTCTTCGTCGCATTCGCCATCAACATGATGGGTTACATCTGTTAAGAAAGTAGAAGTATCATTGACATATTCTTTATTAAATTGTCGCAACTTGAACTCTTGTCTCTTTTTAGATATGAATTTTGGCAGGGCTTTAGCAAATGCAATTCCACGTTTCGTCAAATCCGAATCCCCTCCTTTCCTATGTTCAACATTATCTAAAGATTCACCATTTGGTGTCAACCATATTTGCCTATCAGTTAAATTAAAGTTCAATAAGAAAAACACACATTGAGAACTTAGATAACCCGATATATTGTAAGATATCACCTTTTTACCTGCATTTATGATTTTGACATATTGAATATCGTATTTTTCATTCAATTTCTCTTCTTCTTCATCAATGGTTTCATAAACAGCCTCATAATTAATCAATCTTCCTTTAAAGTCTTCTAACGCAAGATGTGGGTCCATTTTCTTATAATCTGGACCCTGAAGTTTCAAATGGATATTTTTTTCAATCAATTGTGGGTCATTGCAGATTGATTCAAGAAAGAGAATCTTCACACTTCCCTTTGTTCGCTTATTAATTGTTTCTATGATCCACCCTCTACGAGCTTTTGTAGTATTTGTTGCATCGAATATACCAACATTTCCTTCCTCTATCAAAAGGTAATCTAATAATGTTTGTAGTGTTTCTTTAGCCCATTTTTCTCGCAAAGTGAAGTTATCTTGATTCTTGGCATCAAAAAATCCTGCATCATGAACGGTAGGCCCCGAGACAGGGTGCTTGGCGGGGATGAAAACGTTTAATTGCCTTCGAGTGTTTCCAACATTAAATATCTTGGTGTTATATTGCGACCAATTGAGATATCGCTCCAGTTTTTTTGTTATATAGGACTTTCCCCTGGCAGGAAGACCCACACATACAATGACAAGCTTCAAGCTCTCCACTTGTTCCATAATCGGTGAAATAGGAAAAATACAATCCAGATATAAAGATTAAATGCGTGTTGAATTTTCTACTTGAACCAATGTGACTCTTTCCGGAGTAACGGCGCATATGTTTCGCTTTAGATCTATACATTCCAGTGCAAGAAGATTGCAAATCACTGCAGAGAAATACGCAGTTCAACGTGGTGACTACGCTAAGATTTCATCCGACGATTTAGCCCATTTTTCAGCTATTTTAGGGGCAAATGGAGTTTTGGAAGCTTCTAAAGATGATGTTTCAGGTTACAATCAAGACTGGATGAAGAAGTATATTGGACAAACACAGTTGGTTTTGAAGCCTAAAACTACTGAACAAGTTTCACAAATTCTAAAGCATTGTAACGAAAAATCACTTGCAGTTGTCCCACAAGGTGGTAATACAGGTCTCGTTGGTGGATCAGTTCCTGTTTTTGACGAAATCGTGTTATCATTGGCTGGATTGAATAAATTCAGATCATTTGACACCAACTCCGGGATCTTGAAAGTTGATGCAGGTGTCGTTCTTGAAGCCGCAGATGATTATTTGAAAAATGAAGGTTACATCTTCCCATTGGATTTAGGTGCTAAGGGATCTTGTTTTGTCGGTGGTAATGTTGCTACAAATGCTGGTGGTTTAAGATTGCTACGTTATGGATCTTTGCACGGATCTGTTCTTGGTTTGGAAGTTGTTCTTGCCGATGGTACAATTGTTAATTCTATGGATGCGCTTAGAAAAGATAACACTGGTTATGACTTGAAACAATTATTTATTGGTTCCGAGGGTACACTTGGTGTTATTACAGGTGTTTCTATTTTATGTCCATCTAGACCAAAGGCTGTCAATATTGCATTCCTCGGTTTAGACTCATATGAAGCAGTCCAAGAATGTTTCAAGAGAGCTAAGGCTGATTTAGGTGAGATTTTGTCGGCTTTTGAATTCATGGATAGAGATTCTCAATTGTTGGCCGCCAGACATTTGAAAACAACTCATCCTCTTTGTCAAGAAGAAGAAAATGTCGGCATTGATTCAGTTCCTGAACATCCATTTTATGTTCTTATTGAAACTTCTGGTTCAGAAAAGGAACACGATGACGTCAAACTTGAAAACTTCCTTGAAAGTGTCATGGAAGAAGAAGTTGTTTCCGATGGGACTGTATCCCAAGATGAATCTCAACTGAAAACTCTTTGGACTTGGAGAGAATCCGTTGCTGAATCCTCTCAGCAATTTGGCGGGGTATATAAATACGATGTTTCACTTCCATTGGATTCAATGTATTCTTTAGTTGAAGCCGTCAAGGAGCGTTTAGCAGAAGCTGGTATTGTTTCAATCGATGATGAATCTAAACCTGTCTTTGATGCAGTGGGTTACGGACACATCGGTGACGGTAATTTGCATTTAAATGTTGCTGTCAGAAAATACTCTAAAGAAGTTGAAAAGGCTCTTGAACCATTTGTTTACGAATTTGTTCAAAAGCACAAAGGTTCTATCTCTGCCGAGCATGGTCTTGGCTTCCAAAAGAAGAATTACATTGGCTATTCCAAGTCTGAAACTGAAATTAAGTTAATGAAGGATTTAAAGAGAAGCTACGACCCAAAGGCCATCTTAAATCCTTATAAATACATTTAAAAGTCCTGATATTTTTATTAATGTTCAAGTATGTTTTATTTTTGTAATAAGTTAACTGTGCATTAACTATTTCAAATTTATGATGACCAACTTTCGATTGGATTTGTGGATCAGCTATTTTTGTTAGCGATTTTCAACTTTAATAATACGTTTAAAATTATAAAAATGAACCGTAAGAAATTTGTAAGAAATTTAAATAATAAAGACAGCAGCACACAGTGTGGTCAAAAAGTACCAGAATGAAACAACATTAGAAGATGCACCATTAAATTCTAATGAAGGAGGAATCGAGCTAGAAGTGGAACCTGTTGAAGTCGTGGATGAAGTAAGAGTGGTTGAACCAGTTTCGACGATTGAACCAGTTTCGACGATTGAACCAGTTTCAGTGATTGAACCAGTTTCAGTGATTGAACCAGTTTCAGTGATTGAACCAGTTTCGGTGGGTTCAATACTGCCTTCAGTGGTTGGCTTAACAACTTCAACATCAACACTAACAATATCACCATCACTATCAGTAACTGTAATTGTCTTAGTAGTCCTGACTGGACCTGGAACTGTTGTAGTCTCGCAAGGCACTGTAATAGTTTCAGTTGTAAAACTGGTTACTGTAGTGTTTTCTGGATCACATGGCTTTGTTACTGTAATAACAGTAAGATCAGTAACGGTAGTTGTGCTAGTTGTAGTTGTATCAGACTTTGGAATAGGATAGTCAACAACAATTTCAACATATGTGGTATCACTTTTGGTAACTGTAGTAGTATATGTTGTAACATCAGGTAAAGTACCAGATGTAATCGTTGTTCTTGGATATGGCTTCACAACTACATATCCGCTAGTCAATGTTCCATCAATATCTGTTGTGAGGAAAGTGGTGAACTCAGAAGGAACATCACGGGTGACAGTAGTAATATCAAATGGCTCTTCAACAACAATTTCTGCATATGTGGTATCACTTTTGGTAACTGTAGAAGTATATGTTGTAGGATTAGGTAATGTACCAGATGTAATTGTTGTTCTTGGATATGGCTCAACGACTACATATCCAGTAGTCAGTGTCCCATCAATATCGGTTGTAACTAATGTAGTGAATTCAGAAGGAACATCACGGGTGACGGTGGTAATATCATGTGGCTCTTCAACTACTTTTTCAACATATGTGGTATCACTCTTGGTAACAGTTGAGAAATATGTTCTTTCTTCAGAACCGGTTGTAATGGTTGTAACAGGATATGGCTCAACGACTACATATCCAGTAGTCAACGTTCCATCAACATCGGTTGTAACTAATGTAGTGAATTCAGAAGGAACATCACGGGTGACGGTAGTAATATCATGTGGCTCTTCAACTACTTTTTCAACATATGTGGTATCACTCTTTGTAACAGTTGAGAAGTATGTTCTTTCTTCAGAACCGGTTGTAATAGTTGTAACAGGATATGGCTCAACAACAACAAAACCAGTTGTTGTGGTTCCATCAACATCAGTGGTAAGGAAAGTAGTGAATTCGGAAGGAACATCAAGAGTGACAGTAGTAATCTCGTGTGGCTTTTGAACAACCTTTTCAACATATGTGGTATCATCTTCGGTAACGGTTGAGAAATATGTAGTATCTTCGGTAATGGAGCCAGAAGTAATGGTTGTAACAGGGTATGGCTCAACAACAACATGCCCAGTTGTCAAAGTTCCATCAACATCGGTTGTCACTAATGTAGTAAACTCAGAAGAAACATCACGAGTGATAGTAGTAATTTCATGAGGCTTTTGCACAACCTTCTCAACATATGTGGTAGTTTCGTCTGTAACAGTTGAGAAATATGTAGTATCCTCCGTGAGAGAACCAGAAGTAACGGTTGTAACAGGATATGGCTCAACAACCACAAAACCAGTGGTTATGGTTCCATCCACTTCGGTTGTAATGAAGGTTATGTATTCAGAGGACACATCACGTGTCACGGTAGTAATTTCATGAGGAACTTGAACAACCTTTTCAACGTATGTGGTATCATCTTCGGTAACAGTTGAGAAGTAAGTAGTAACCTCAGTTATAGAACCAGAAGTGATAGTTGTAATTGGATATGGTTCAACAATAACATGCCCGGTTGTCAAAGTACCATCAAGTTCGGTTGTCACTAGTGTAGTATACTCAGAGGAAACGTCACGTGTAATGGTAGTAATGTCATGTGGAACTTGAACAACTTTCTCAACATAACTGGTAGTTTCGTCAACAACAGTTGAGAAATATGTAGTCTCATCGTACAATGTACCAGATGTTATGGTTATAATTGGATATGGTTCAACAATAACATGCCCGGTTGTCAAAGTACCATCAAGTTCGGTTGTCACTAATGTAGTAAATTCAGAAGACACATCACGAGTGATAGTAGTAATTTCATGAGGCTTTTGCACAACCTTCTCAACATATGTGGTAGTTTCGTCTGTAACAGTTGAGAAATATGTAGTATCCTCCATCAGTGTACCAGATGTAATTGTGATAATTGGAAATGGCACAAGAATTTGCTTTTCTGTTGATGGATTACCGTCTGAATCGGTTGTACCAATGATTGTTGTCGAAATTGAAGAAATATCAGTTGTAATTGTTGTACTAGGCCATGGAGAAACATACAGCTGTTGCGTATATGTAGAGCCATTAGAGTCTGTTGTAGCGACAATTGTGGAGTATTCTGAAAATTCAGAGGTAACGGTGACTATTGGCCATGGATAAATGATTGTAGTTTCTGTGTAGGTGACCCCATTTGATTGAGTATTGACTCCTGAGGTTGTATAAAGAGGTAAAGTACCTGAAGTTGTTGTGATAGTTCTATCCAACTCAACAGTTACCCCTGAACATCCACTGTTACCAACATTTGGAGTAATCATATAATTATGCATATCATTTAGATCATTATTATTAGGGTCAATAATAGTAAAAATGAAGGTTGCGTCTTCTCTGTTATTGACAAAAACAATTCTCGTCGGGAAGTAAAATCCTTTCTCAAGATAAACGTAACCTTGTAAACCCACAACTTGATGAGCAACGGTCGTAGCAAATAATAATATATCATTCGATGCACCTGCCGGAACATTACCAACTACAGTTGTCGCACAACATTTGAAGGCACCATTACCTAAGAAAACCGCCACACCGTTATCAATATCATCAATCTTGAAAACATACACACCCGTCAACTGTGGATTGAAATAACTGGTATATTCGAAAAGGAAATTATTGTGGTAAATCACCACACCGGAATAGACAAGTGTATGATTAGGATTGGTGTCGTAACCATACCAACTAATTGAAGCATTACTGACAGTGAACGTTGCTCTTGCTGATGTTCCAGTTAAATAACCAGTTGCCATCCAGGTACTGGAAGAAAAACCAGTGGCCCCGTTTGGATAAGGATAATAGACAACCTTGAAACCTCGGTTTGATGTATTCACATTAATAGAACAAGCACTGACTGTTAATTGAGTAGCTGCATGTGCACAGCATAAAAGCAGTGACATCCAAGCATAAAGTAATAGATTTCTCATAACTTTGTTTAATGGAGAATAATACAAACTCCGCGTAGTCTTCTCTCATGGAAATAGTGGGCTTTATATGGCCTCAATTCAATTTAGCAATTCTGGCAAGAAATTTAAGGGACCAAAATCGACTAACTTTACAGTCACGTTGTAAAAGAAGGCGGAAAACTCGGGATAAATTTAATTCCTCAATAGAACCCATATAATGTCGATTAGGACTACGCATGTGTCTCTGAGTCAATTATGGATGAAGTGAACCATCCTTTGATGTTTGTTCCCTCGGATGGGATTTTTTTTGTTTGTATACATCAGTTATGGCATCTTACATAGCCAAAGCACTTTTTGCCGAAAACGGTAATTCGCTGACGACATCACTATTGAAGCTCCAATATATGAAAGCCTAGTGAAATGCATCATTTTTTCTCGCTTTGCATAACGTACCACTTTTCTACTCAAGAATAAACATCTCATTTTAAATCCTGAATGGACTGTTGTGGTTGTTTTATTGACTAACATATATCGATTCGTAATTACACAATAATAATAATAATAACAATTTAATAATAATAAAGTTCCGGAACAGCAATCTTCCTTGAATATGCATATCGGATTCATTAATACGTAGTGCATGATAGTACGTCATCAAATAATTTCCCAAAAGAGATAAAATTCCTATTGTTGGAAGCCCTGTTGTGTTTTTGTTTTCCGTTTTGGGAAATCTAAATAAGCCCAAAAAACAGGTTTATCCCAAAACGGCAGTTCCAAGACATGAGCGGCTACTTGGCAACAAGAACAGACATAAAGTATGAAAAGCACACTTGAGTGAAAAATCTATAATGAACGTTGGTTCCAAGATATGAGCTCAGGTGGCAATGACGAGACTTGGATCCTCACTTTGAATTTAACAATTGGTATTAACAATTGAATTACTCCATTTATTTTCAACTTTTTTTTATCATAGATGAAAACATTTCTACAACTTGTTAAACAAGTAGACACATGTCCCTACCCATGGGAAGACAATTATTCATTATTTACGTCGGGGTTGTATACATTCGTTTCTCATGATGGAACCTTCAAATTGGGATACTTGACTTCTTCGGTCGTTCAATTAATGTTAACCGAAACCGAAATCTTCACTGTTGATGAAAAGCTAAAAACTGTGACGTTATCATCAACACTAGATTCTCAAGACAAAAGAACATCGCAATTGAATTCAGTTGCTCTTAAATGGAAAGCAGCGGATGAATTGGATTTAAAACATGGGTGGAGAAATGAATATTACGTTATATACGATCCATGTCATAATCCCTATTTCAAATTAGAAAGGGCAGCATGTCCTTGGTTTGGGGTTGTCATGTATGGAGTTCACATCACAGGATATGTGAAACCATGTGCAGAAGGAGAAGAATTGAAAATATGGGTCCCAAGAAGATCATACACTAAACCAACATATCCAGGTAAGTTGGATAATACAGTCGCTGGAGGTCTCGGTTATCCCCACGGGATTATGGAAACTTGCTATAAAGAATGCTGGGAAGAGGCAGGTTTAGAAGAGGGATACACGAGAGAAAGATTGATCAATGTTGGTGTTATCAGTTACCTTTACCAATTTGAAGGTTCTACCGTTCAACCTGAAGTTGAATACATCTTTGATTTAGATATGTCTGATGGGAAAATTCCGCATCCAGTAGATAACGAATCAATGGATTTTCAACTAATGCCTGTTTCGGAAGTGGTTTCAAGGCTAAAAAATGATGAATTCAAACACAATTGTTCAAGTGTAATTATTGAATTTTTGATCAGGCATGGATACATTAATGCCTCCAATGAAAAAGACTTTACTGAAATTAATAGTAGACTACACAGATTTTTAGAATTTCCTTTAAGGTAGAGTTGTATAAAATTAGACAATAAAATCAAGTTATGACTGATTATTTGTTGTATTGAAGTTTGATGTCCATCCATTGTCTTTTTAAAACCTCGTTGACTGACAAGGTGACATTACCATATGTAATAGGGGCAAAGAATATGAATGAAGAAATCAAAATACTCAAAACAAGAACCACACCACCAATATAAGCATATTGATTAATTGTATTTGGCTTTTCATCTTCTTGGCAAAATTCTTTGGTTCTATTATTGGTGAATAAAAATTCAAAAACTGAACCTGCCAACAAAGCTCCCAGTAAATGAGCTGGTAAATAATGATGAAGGAACTTTTGTCTTGACATTAAGAAAAATGGAAGATAATGAAAGACCCATGCTGTGAAGAAAAATCCACTGCTGTAATAAATCTTCGATCTTGCTTGTTTTGTCAAAATATGGATATCTCTTTGTCTTGACAATTGATCAAAAACTACAATTGTTAAGAATGCTAAAATCATTGCACATTCAAACCACCATCCTGGAATATTTCCAATGAAGAAGATTTGACGTCTCAAATCAGCCTTGGTCCAAAATGAAACACCTGATCTACAAATTGGCCATGCGTCAGGTTGAGAAGCAAATGGATGTTCACTGCTCAAGTTGTTGTTGTGCTCAAACATCAAGCCCTGTAATTCCCACCACTTTTTCAGGAATGACATTTTTTTGACTGGTTTAGGGATGTAGACTGCTCTTGCACCCGTCAAACCAACAATCGAGTCAATAAACCAATTGTTTGTCACATCTTGAACATTCTTATTCCCGTTAACTTCTTGTTGATGAAATCCCCACTCTGGTAGCAATTCATCGTCGTGAGTCCACATGGAAACAACAGTTGGAACATGTAAAACTTTCACTATGGATGCCTTTGTTTTTAAAACATTCCCTGGTTTTTTATCGACAGGATCAAATTTGAACAATGTATCATTAAATCTGGTTGAATCACCTTCTTCGATTGAAATTACTGTAAACTCTTCGTTAGTTGGAAAAAATGGTGACGCAACATCATGAGTCAAAAGATAACCATTTGTACCAAGATGTCTCAATCTAAATTGATCTCCTTGCATAACAGAATGTCCCGATTTCTTATTTTCAGGGAAGTTGACAACGGGTAAAATTTCCCATTGGTTATTAACATCATCTTGCAAATCCTTGACACATGTAACTTGTTGACCTTGGGATGAAATACGTCCATCGTCATAACGCAATGGATATCTATATGGATGGGAATGTAGTAAGCATTCTGTGTTTTTATGTTTCAAAGTAATAATATCATAATAGTTAACTTCCCTTGATTCCTTGGCTAATGAAGATTCTTCAAGTGTTTCTTGGAAATCCGATGACATAAATGGATCACCAGGCCCTGATTTTATTAAAATAGCAAAATGAATCCAGAACCAACCAAGATAAATAATAAATGGAACAACGATTAGCAAGATGAATCTTGCAA
Source organism: Saturnispora halmiae (assembly GCA_030563645.1). Taxonomy (NCBI): domain Eukaryota; kingdom Fungi; phylum Ascomycota; class Pichiomycetes; order Pichiales; family Pichiaceae; genus Saturnispora; species Saturnispora halmiae. The sequence continues at coordinate 24,592 of JAJMJL010000032.1, read as the reverse complement.
TAAAATGTTTAGAAAACTGTTGCAAAGTCAACCCAGTTCTGTGATCTAATAGATTCCATAAATCAATAGCAACAGCAGCACCAACAGAAAAAAATGTCAAAACACCTACATATTTAGTTGAAATAACACAAGAAAGAGCTAAACCTGTTAAGAAAAGCCACTTGTACCAATCAAATGTAAATGGTATTTTTCTCAACTTGGAAAACTTGACATAGCAATAAATGGATGCAGCAACTGATGCTACCAATGTAGCATCCAATAAAATAAGCCTAGTTTCTGCAACATGTGCATTATCAAATGCAACTATTGCAGAACCCAAAACGCATGTGAAAACAGAGTAACCACATTCTTCTAAAGTGGAAAACATTAATGGAACAGTAACAGTACCTAAAATTGCAGAAAGTGATCTCAAAGGAATATAAGGAACTGAATAATCATTGTAATTCAACCCAATGCTTTCGAATTTGAATTTTCCATTGAATCCTATCAACCACCCAACAAATGCGATAAGCATTTTAGCAAAAGGAGGATGCAAATCAAAGTAATATGTTCTTTCCAAATAATAAGTAGCAAACTTTCCAAAATGAACTTCATCAAAAACAACTTCATTTGGATACCAGATATAATAGAAACGTGTTATGAAAGCGACAGCTGTCATCACCAAATTGGCCAATTTGAACCAGGTTTTTGGTGTTTTAACAGTTTCCTTTTGAATAGAAAGATTTTCATGTTCTTCTGCAACCTCTACCGCTTTCTGAGGCTTCTTTAGGATTTTTTTCGGTGCCATTTTTTGCAGCAGTTGGTGATCTGTAAAATGGAGAAAAAAAGATTTCGAATATGAATACTTCTTTACATCTATAATTTCATGTTTTTACAAATTAAACGCTTGCCACTCACTATCGGCGTCAAACAAGTGATACCATCACGTTTTGTGAGCAATGCTGATATGTTTGAAGCATTTTCCGGAGGGAATACGACAAAAAATCCATCAAAAACTTCTACTTCAACAAAAAATGGGACAGACCCCGTTATTAACATTAATACAGACTATTCAAGTAATAATACAACACCAGCTGAAAGTAGCACTCAAAATTTAACATCCTTGTTTCATAGTAGTTTGAATGACGCGTCTCCTATTTCAAAAGATGCAAGTGGAACAAATTGGTCAGAATCTTTCAGTGGTCTCGGAGGTGGCGCTTTCACAAAAGAATCACAAGATATTTTAACTGCTCCACTAGTAGAGAATGATATTGAAATCACACCGGATGGGCTTTTGTATTTACCAGAAATTAAATATAGAAGAGTTCTAAATAAAGCATTTGGTGTTGGTGCTTGGGGTCTTGCACCAAGATCCGAAACACTTGTTCAAAGACAAGGAGTTGCTGGTCTTTTAACTAGAGAATATGGTATGGTTGTAATGGGAAGATTGGTTTCAATTGCTAGAGGGGAACAAACGTTTTTTAATGAAAAGGGTATTCCAACTGCTACAGAAGGTTGTAAGAGTAATGCTTTAATGAGATGTTGCAAAGATTTAGGGATTGCATCCGAATTATGGGACCCAAGGTTCATTAAATCTTTCAAGAAGAAGTTCTGTGAAAATATATTTGTAGAGTATGTTCCAACTAAGAAGAAGAAGAAGATTTGGAAGAGAAAAGATGAAGACGTTGAATACCCATTCAAAAGATAACTAGGAATCATGTTTAAAGATCTTTAAATTACTATATTAATGTACAATTTGTTTTGGAAAAAAACCATCAAGCTATTAAATTCATTATTATATATAAATCACAAACTTAGAGATGAAGTTTTAAGACATTTATAAACCTTGTTGGGCTCTTCTTCTGTCTCTTTCTTCAGCAATGGTTAATCTGATACCCTTACCCTTTGGTAATGAGATGTATGGCTTACCAGCTTCGTTACCGATAACGAAAACGTTACCTAATCTGGTAATGAAAGTGTTTCCAACGGAATCCTTCATGTGGACTAAATCGAAACCACCTTCGTGTCTTTCTCTGTGGACAATGACACCAACTCTACCCAAGTTACGACCACCGGTAACCATAGCAAGTCTACCAGTAGTGAAAGAGATGAATTCAGAAATCTTACCGGTTTCTAATTCAACCTTAACAGAGTCACCAGCCTTGATAGCTGGGTCTGGGTATCTGATGGTTCTACCGTCGTGTGTAACAAGGTATGGAATGGACTTCTTACCAAGTTGAACCTTCTTGACCTTACATAACTTGTAAGCAGCTTCTTCAGCAGTAATTCTGTGAATAGCGAACTTACCCTTGATGTCGTAGACCAATCTGAAGTTTTCACCAGTAGCTTCTAAGGTGATAACATCCATGAAACCAGCTGGGTAGGTAGTGTCAGTTCTGACCTTACCGTCAACCTTGACGTGTCTTTCCATCAAGATAGCCTTGACTTCTCTACCGTTAAGGGCATACTTTAATCTGTTTCTAAGGAAGACAATCAATGGAAGGGATTCTCTTAACTTGTGTGGACCAGCAGATGGTCTTGGGGCGTAGACACCGGACAACTTGTCCAACATCCAGTGCTTTGGTGCAGCTAATCTCTTAAGGTGGTGCTTTCTATAGTCGAAGGTTAGTATACATTCGGGAAACAACAAGTGCTAAATCCCAATGTATAAGGGTAAGAAAAAGAAGCAAAAACGTATACATTAAATTAAAAGAAGTTCCCAAGGATTAAGATCTCCCGGTTACCTTCTTATATTAATTTGGACTGATAGCGCCCTTCATATGATTTTTAAATTATCGCTTTTGTCATTTGAATTCAGCAAATGAAAAAAAGAAATAAGAAAAAAGTCATAGTTTGCCAATCATCTTGTAGTGATCGACAAAAGTTAAACGTTTGTGTGTTTAATTTCAACCCTTATACATTGCGATAATGTATAATGGATACATACGGTCCTCTACCCATTGTTAGATTTGATTTAAGTTAAAGAAAAGAGTAACAAAAAGGTATGAAATTTTATTTCGTTTCTGAAATATTTAAATTGTGCGTGAAAAATTAAAATTATTGTTAGTGAGGTGTTAGGGGGGATTGCCTAAACAAGAAATATTTCAGTGAAGTATACCAGAGTGGTTACTCTAATTTAAGTTATTATATATGGACGTAAAGCGGAAATGGACCAAAGATAGCAAAGCAATATGGTAGCTTCTTCGAAGCTCATACCAACTTATATTATAAAAAACATTTGATTAGTAAAATACGGATTTTGAAATTGATGATACACATAACCCTAATCATTAATTCCAATGTTGCTCAACATACATCTTTAATAGCTGACCTAGATTGCTTTTACTTTCGCAGTTATTGTAGAATTGTATCTGATCGACTAAATCTAAGTAACCATTTTTTTGTTTGTAATCTGTATTATTACATGCATCCTGTAATGCTTTCAAGATGAATGGCTCAATAAAATCATAATATACCACGTCAATCAATTCATCACCGTTATCCTTGTAGGATTGAATAACATTTGGTACATAATAATTATGGAATGGTTTATGAATGGTGTCATCCCCATCATTACCAAAGTCATCAATCGTCACCTGTCCATATGATCTTTTATCTCTATTGATATCTTCGAGTTCTAGCTCAAGTAATTCTGTTATATAACTTGGTTTCGAATCCAATGACAACTGTCTTTGAGTTTTTAGTGATCTATCAGCAATGATGAAAGGCCCATTATTTAAAATATCCTTCAATTTCAGAGCAATTGTTCTAGGAACATTAGGAATCACCTTCCACTTGTTCTTGAAAGGAGACACAGTAAAAAGACTGTTTTTGGTAAATGGTCCCTTGTACATATCATATCTAATTCCCCCTGTGTTTATCAATATAATCCTAGAATTATTGAACTGAGCTATTTCTGTGTCATCACAAGATAGGGGTTCCAATTGACTTAATATTGGTCCCTCAAGAAATTTCAAAAGTGATTTCGGATCATTATTCAAATAATCGGCTGCAGATGTATAGAATGAATGTGGAACGTATCCATATGTTTCATCCAAATTCAAATCTATCGATATATTAGTTAACATCTGCGAGGCTTTTATTCCATTTTCTGTGTCAAAAGATTCAATAGCCGTATTTGTATGTGCCATAAATGAATGCTTATTGAAGTCAATATAAGATCTAAAAACATTTGTTTTAGAACTGGATCCATAAAGATCTTCAATCGATAAAAATCCAACAGTTTCACAATATCTACCACTTTGAAGCCCAGTTGACTTATCATCCATAACTGTAAAATCTCTAATATGAGAATGACCACCAAAGTATTGAATCATTACATTCGGAAAATACAATCTAATCGTTTGATGTAATAGCTCCATTTCTGCCCATTGATGGGTGACCGGCAAATGGCCAAAAATAACAATCAAATCAACAGGTTTTTCTTGATAGTCTTGGAGCAAGGAAATAAACCAGTTACTTCCTATTACTTTCTCAATTGGCTCAACATGTACTCTATCATTGAACCATTTAAAATCAAATAAAAATGATAGTGCAAGAACATTGAAATTATTGTTTTTGGTTTGGAAATAACGATGTGTATCATTCCCAAAAACTGTCCATTCGCCGTTATCCATTCTGTATTTAACATTTGTAGAAATGAATCTATCACCATACATAGGAACCAATGTATTGAATTCCAGTTCGCTAATGTCACTTTTGTATAGTTCATGATTACCAACAGTAATCAAATCATAATTAATCATACTAAAAATTTCATTTGAGTATTGTCCGTTGACATCAGTTAAATCTGATAATCCATTTCCATCGTGCCTATCACCTGTATCCACTAAAATTAAATCTCCACCATTCATTTCAATTTGCAATCGCAAATGCTCTTCAAATGATATGAAATCCCCCCAATCCCCTGAGTACTGTTTTTGGTTCAAATGGCCCAAATACCATCCATGTGTATCTGTCGTATGAAGAAAGTTTACATCTCCCATTCTAATTTTCCTAATTTCGTCATTCCAAAACGGTTCTTTTGCCAATGGTTGACTTTGAGGCTTTAGTTCTATTTCATGCTCTCCAAGTAACCAACTTAATAACCAAAAGGGCTTCATTTGGTCCTCTCTTATTCAAATTATATAAAAAATGAGTGATAAGAAAAAATAAACATCCTTGCACCCCACGACAAACATTTTTGTGTCATTTGAAGTTTTTAGAGGAGAAACCAAAAAATCTTCCTTTCTCTCCTATAGAAGCAACTAATTGGTACGAAATGTCTGAAGAATTTAAACTGCCAAAGCCATTTTTGGTACACGATGCACCAGCAAAGTTCCAACCGGCAGACACCGTTGGTGAGGCTTCCAAAATAGCAATTTACTCTGGTATTTTCCTCGGAGGGATGCACGTCAGAAGATTGTTACAACACAGAATGGGTGCAGCCAGACCAGGTCAACAGCGTTACTTGGCTCTTTTTGAATTGAGCCCTAGACACTTTGTTTCCATACCCCTTGCTTTGGCTTCTTATTCATTTGTTTCAAATTCTTTGTACAACTTGGATGAAATTAGATCAACAAACAACGAAATGATGGCCGCCGGTGCTGGTATCCTCGTAGCCACTATCTTTAAAAAGGGTCCTTTGAATCAAAAGATTGGTTTGGCCTTGGGGGTTGCAACTGCAGTTGGAATCTTCAAATGGGCTGGTGGTTTAATTGACAATTACAATACAAATTACACTTACATGACCCAAAATGGTTTAATCAATAACCAAGAATCAAATAAGACATTAGATGAACAATTTGAAAATGGTACATACAAGAAGCAAGGTTTCTGGGAATTGGTTTACAGAAAGCCATTATCTGAAACAATTGCTGATTTAGGTGAAGGTAGAGGTATTGGTAAGTTATAATTCCTTCAATCATTCATCCATTCTATTTATTATTTATCTTACTATTATAAAACCAAAAATATAATAACTTATACATCATTCCTTAAAATTTAAATGTTATCGTATCTAATAATTACCTTTGCCTTCCCTGGACATTGATACCTTTTATTCAACTTGGTAATTTTCTTTTGTAATCCCATCACTCTTCCTTTAATCGAATGACTTAATTTAACCCCATCTAATGGTAGTGTTATAACAATAGCATCCTTTGGCTTCTTAACTCTAACTTCATTGTCTTCATCATTTTCTTCAATATTGTAATTTTCCATTTCTTCATTTTCAATAGAAGCGCATTGAAAATTGAATGCCAATGAGCCTGGGCGTATATTTCCACCTGGATGAACACCACAAATAACATGCATCAACTTACCACAAAGTTTAGTCCAATAAAGAAATGATTCACCAAGTCTCGGTGACGATTCTAAAACTAGCTTTTCAAGTGATTGATAATGCTTCTGCTGAGATTGAGGTAATTCCATACCCCAACGTTCACATAATGCAATTCCAATTAATGCTTTGGTCCTATGAGATAAACCATGAGAACCTGCAATAATTCCCGAGGTGGCAACATGTAACGCACTAGTTGGTTGAAGTTCCTTTGGGTATGAACAATGAACAAATGATATGTTACATAAAGCAGGAATAATTCTTGTCACAATAAGATCTGGTACAATCCCTGGTTGTGACGGTAATGCAGATTTTAACAATTTCAAATATTTGTGTGCTAATAAAGGTGCATATGGTCTTGTTGCTGTTATCATTGGGTCCTCTGACTTTATCCTCATATCCAATGATGAATATAAAACACCTTCTCTTACACCGCCTTCAGAAAAATGCATGGTCTTAATTTTTGGCAATGATTCAAATGCTGCACTTAATAATAAACCAACTGATGGTAATTGTTGCTCACGCCTCGATGAGACTCTGAAGACCTTCGATCCATTGTTTATATTTGGAACTTTCTTCTTCAATAGTAAATAATTTGCCATCTTATCTACTTTATCAAATGTTGTAGAAAATCCATTAATAATTGCTTGAATAGGATATTCAGGCTCATTGGCAATTAATAAGTGCCCTAGTCCTCTCAGGCCACCACCACAACAGAATAGTCTAAATCCACCATTTTTTTCTGCTTCTAGTCGCAACTCCCTTGGAATATCAATCTTTTCCAAAGCTAGTTTATATGCTTCTTTAATTTCTTGAAATAAAATTTTTGGATCATCATGTTTTAATCTATGTGTTAAAGCAGCAGCACCATAAGGCAATGATACTGGATGTTCACTAATTGTAACCTGACCATTAACAGCTCTGATCCAACTCAGTTGCGTAGATCCGCCACCTAAATCCATGAATAATCCAGAGACAATATGAAATGAAGAAGCAACCCCATATGCGCCTGTTATACCTTCTTCTTCTTTACTTAAAAGTATAACCTTCCATCCTGTAGCTTCAAAAATGGCATTTCTAAATTCCAATGAATTCGATGCTTCCCTAGTTGCTTCAGTTGCAACTACTTTAACACTATCACTCGGAACACCAAAATCTTCACAAACCCATTTGAACCTTCTCATTGATCTAATAATTTCATCAATTACATCTTGAGGAATCGGGGATTTTCCATCGTCTTGGAGTTGTGCATCAAAAAGAGATATACCTAATCTATCTTTAAAAACACATGGCATTATCCTAGCATGGTGACTAGCTTTAGAAGAGATTGAGAACCGAATCCCATTTGAACCAATGTCGACAATGGCCATTAGAGACTGTGCCACAACACTGGCCTCATTGGCATGATGAGGATGTGAAGAATCCTCAGCACCTGAGTGCGAGTCGGGCGTGTGCGATGAGAACACGTCTTCGCTCAACATACGTTGTCTTCTTTTCAGATAAATTAAAAGAAAGTTAGAAAAATTGAGTCAGAGCGATGTGAGAATATGTTGATAAAAATTGACAAGTGAATGAAAGCTGCTTTTATAGCCAATTGCAACACAATCTTTTCAACAGAACCTCGACCAAAATAACTGATGCTATATCAGGGGCTTCTCTTTTGTAAAAGCATCAGATTATTGTTTTATTCAATTCTTTTCAAAAAATAAGAAGGGCATTTGATCATAAAAATACACCCTTTTTATGTATATGTTCATCATGGGTATCGTTTGAAAGCCAAAAATTTCATTCAACTTTTGATGCATTCGTTTTTAACATGTAATAAGGTGGAATTCTGTATGAACCATAAGCTATTCCTGCGTGAAATGTATTTTCCTCAACAATATTGGATTTTTTTTATTTTTCCTTCTCTATTAACATCGTGTTCAACTTTAAAGACAAGAAAAGCTTATAAATAATGGACGCTGTAGATGTAGCGGAGGCAGCAACAACTATTTTAGAAGCACCAATCGTAATGGTGGATGAATCCGGTGATATAATCGACGGAAAGACCGGTGAAACGGAAAAACAATATCCCGAAGATGAAAATGATATCCATTCAAGTAAATACCCAACTCCAGAATCACCAGAAACAGTCAAATCCAACAATGTCATTGTCTTGGACTACACGTGGAAATGTATAATAAATCTTCTTCTTCCTTTTGTGAACGGAATGATGTTGGGTTTCGGGGAAATTTTAGCTCATGAAGTTATGTTCAGATGGGGATGGTTTGGTGCCAGAGTGTATCCTTCATCAAGACAGCCAAGGAGGGTTGGCAGATCTGTACTAATTTAAATAGCTGTTGAGAACAAACTAACCACTACTTAAGAACATGTAAATGCTCATCTGCTCATTGCTCCGCATTGGGGGGCAAGGTCATTATCCCGAATTGTATATAAAGAGAGTGAAATCTCGGAGGGAATAAGAAAACGGTAGAGATAAGATAAAGAAACAATGTCATCAACGCTGTTGTCAGCAAACCCATCATATCATAATGAATATGTGTTAGAGTCATTGAGGAAGTTCTCGAAATTTTATTCCAATAGAAGAAGCTTCATTTTACGCATATGTTATTTGCTGAATATATACCTACTATTCAATGCAGGAGCGAAATCGAAAAGGAGGTCGCCAAATGAAGAAATTCCCAAAGATGGCAAACAAAAAACCGCCAGCAATAGCCAACGCAAAACAAAGAATATATTCGAAAAGATAAAATCATCAAATTTGAGCAAGTTATTAAATAAATCAAAAAATAACCCAAAATCACTTATGTTGCTAACATCCCAAATTTTTCTTGTCATTTTACGTGCATTTTTAACCTTAAAAATTGCGAATTTAGACGGTCAATTGGTGTCTTCACTTATTTCGAAGAGATTTAAAAATTTCTTCAAGTTTTTATCTCTGTGGTTGTTAATTGGTATTCCTGTATCTTTGACAGAATCACTGATTGAAAAAACCCAAGCTTTATTATCATTATCAATCAGATCAAATGTAACTGATAAATTACTGTCCAACTATTTACCTTCAAGCGGCGCATCAACAATTTACCAGCTCACTAATTCAAAAGAATCTAAAATTGGGGATCCAAATCATAGATTAACAAAAATTACGGACCTATTCTCCCACGCATGCTCGGTTTTACCATCTCAATTATTAACACCAGTTTTGGATATTCTTTTAACAGCTAATGCGTTGAATAAATCAAGTGAAAACTCATCCGAAGGTGCTGTTCTTCTAGGATTGATTGCTAATGTATCGACTTTGGCATTGAGAATATTCACTCCTAATTTTTCAAAGCTTTCAACTTTAAGAAACGCATTGGAGAACAAATTCCATACATTCCATTCAAATATAATTCATAACGTTGAAGAAATTGCATTATCCAAGGGCCATAGGCGTGAGATTGACATTCTTGATACAAGTTATTTGGAATTCGAGAAATTTTCTAGGATGGAATTGAGGAGACTGGCAATTTATAATTTTGCAGTCTCATTTCTTTTCAAATATTCATTGGGTGCATTTGGTTTATTATTGTGTAGTACTCCAGTTTTCATGTCTGCATATACGAATGATTTTAAAACCGATGACAAGTTGATTTCATCTTTGTCATCAGATTTCGTAACAAATAGAAGATTATTGATGAGTGCAAGTGATTCATTAGGTCAACTTATTCAAAGTAAGAAGAACATTCAAAATATGTTTGGTTATGCCAAAAATTTGAGAGAATTTCAAGAAGTTTTGGAAGATATTAATAATTCATTAGAAATTGAACAATCAATAAATAATTCATCATTTGATTTATTGTTAAAGGGGCCTAACGTCAGATATGGAGATGAAATCACATTTAATAATGTTCCATTAATAACGCCCAATGGAAATTTATTAGTACAAGATCTTTCATTTTCAATAAAGCAAGGAGAAAATTTATTAATAATTGGGCCAAATGGATGCGGAAAATCTTCTTTGTTTAGAATTTTGGGCGGCCTATGGGATATACATAATCCTGGGGTTGTTTGCGTTCCAAAATTCAAAAACGATTTATTTTATTTACCACAAAGATCCTATTTGACTTACGGTTCATTAAGAGAGCAAATAATTTATCCAGACTCTTTTGATGATTACCTTAAAAAAGTAAACTCAAGCACCAAAAACAGAGTGGGGAAATTGATAAATGATGAATTATTGATTGAATTATTGAGTTTAGTTAAATTAGACCATTTAGTCGATGATTTATATGACTCCACAGACGAAGATAGAAGTGATGAAGAATGCATGGGCGATGAAGAATGCAAGTCACTAATTCAGATGTTGCCACAATTAAATAAAAAAGAAAAATGGGGTGATGTTTTAAGTGTTGGTGAACAACAAAGGTTAGCAATGGTTAGGTTGTATTATCATTGTCCGAAATTTGCAGTTTTAGATGAATGTACATCATGGATTTCGAATGATTTGGAAGATCTGTGCTATGATTACGCAATTAATGATTTGGGTATTACTGTTTTGAGCGTATGCCATAGAACCTCACTTTGGAAATTTCATAATCACATTTTGAAATTCAAAAGAAATGATGGGGAAGATTTTGCACAAACTACATTTTCAAAATTTGATCCACTTCTAAGATTGAAGAGGCACGAAGAGCTAATAGAGATTGATCATTCAGTTAAAAGAAGTGAAGATTTACAGAGAAGATTGAATTTATTAGAAAGAAAAAAAAGAAGTGGAAGCCATGGATCAAAGTTTCTAATAAACGAGGAAGAAGAAGAAGAAGAAGAAGAAGAAGAAGAAGAAGAAGAGTAAAATATAACGGGCCTGTTCAAAGTGCATCTATAATATATTTTATTTAACTATGTATACCTGATAATGTGAAAAATTATAGTTTAATGTAATAAAAATTAGATGAAAACTACATTTTTATTCAATAATCTCATCAATTCCCACCAGTTATTTGTTGTGTCCCATGATAGTTGCATTAGCTCCATAGCGCAGTCTGCATTTATAGCACCTCTCATTTTTAAGTCAATTAATTTTGAGAGATAAAAGTTCTTCAGATTTTCATCTAAACTTTCACAACCAGCAATGAATAATGGCAAGATTAATGTAATTGAGTTTGGAGTTGTTGTATCAATATAGTTGTCAATCAAAACTTTCATTTTATCACAAATTGATTGAATCAAATCTGATGATCTATTAATTTTCAATACTCTTGTGTATAATTGGATTGTACCCATATATAAGAAGCATTGATTGGAAGCAATAAGGTGATTGATTGACTTATAATTTGGAGTTGAATCTGGAACAAAAATTGTAAACTGAAAATGGTTCAACTGTTGTTGTATTTGCATTGCGGTTTCATTAATTTTAGGGGGAGGAGCCATATTGAGCTCATTCAATAAATTAACACATTTTATCAAAGAAGACAAATGTGAAAATATTGGTATAATTTTAAGATTGAAACCTAACATATAATCAATGTTTTGATGAGATTCTAATGAAATTAAAGAACCTGGAACTTGATTGAAATCATAATCCATTTTATTGGAATTTGCAGTAAGGATTTCAAATACGTTATAATTGTTCAATTTGGCATTATTGATATCATCAGGTGTAGGTGTAAGCGGACTTGACAGATCTGTAAATATATCAATATAAGCAAACCAACGAATCAAAAAGTAAAGTAGTTTTGGTCTCATAGAACTTGAAGACTGGGTATAATTTGTATCAGTTAATAGTTTGTTGAAAGGTTTGTCGTAACCTCTATTTAAGAAAATTTGCTTAGCACCTTTCATATGTATTTTCCAATGGAAATTGTTTTTTAATGTAAAGACAGTGAACGATGATAACAACATCACAAGGGCCAATGTTAAATCTGAAGTGGAAGTTGAAGAATCACTCAACAATTTGAATAGTTCCTTTAATGCTCTATCAATCAGTGACTCAACCAGTGCATCTTTTGTAAGATCGTTTTCAAGAGCAGCTCTATGCCAAACACCAAAAGCAACTAACAATGACATCAGACCATCATTTGCCATTGCAAGTTTCGGTAACACAATTTTAAATGGGTTATCAATGTAAATTGAATTATCAGCAGGAGTTAAAATCGAAGTTGTTGAGTCAATATAGAATTTGAAAGATTCATAGTAATAAGGAACATTTAGTAGAATATCTGGCAATGGGATCAAACCTCTTGGAATTGGTTCAATATCTTCAATTGAAGAAGCAGGCGATATTTTCGCAGGAGAAATATCAATAAATGGTTTTGAGATTAACAAACTTTGATGATGATTTCTCCAACTATCAAACTCCAATGAAAAATCCAATGGACTTGAAGTAGAAGACCCACCAGAATGATCCGATTTCATCGGCGTATGGAGGGATGGCCATTCGTTGATATTCGTTGTTAATAAATCATCAATAAATGAAAACGTTTTGGGTGTTTCTATCTCTTGAGGAAAAGGTATCAATTCTTTCATTTCAGGAGTTTCTTCAACCACTTTGTTAATGATGGTATTATCGTTTGGAGTTTCCATTTTGAATGTTATCATCGAGGATGCCAATTTCTGCGCTTTTCGGTCCTTTTTCGCTACCGCCAGTTTCAAATTGGTTATCTGTCCAACTGTATTCATCTTTTCCACCTTGGCTGTCTTATACGGCCTTCCTCCCCATTTCAAAATGATACTATAATCACATTCTTTGTCGGATTTTACACATTGTCCACATTTTGGTTTCATCTCATCACATTTCACCCGTGATTGCTTGCAAGAATGACATCCGTTCCTGGATCTTTTCTTTGGCGGCATTGTCACTCGTCAAGAGAAAAATAGACACGCCGGAGTCAAAGTAAAGGCCTTGTGAAATTCATGGAATTTCTGATATACACCTTCCTAAATAGGAAGTTAGATCCGGGTTTCCCATTTTTCCATTTTCAAATCATACTACCATCAAACCTTTTACGCTGATTGCAATGGTGCAATCCATTGGTTTCAATTAGCAGTTTAAAGAGAGGTATATAAAATTAACAATTTTGCTCAGGGCACTTTGGCTCTATTAATAATTCTCAAAGCAGGAAAAAACTCAATTGTTGAATTGCATGAAATTCTTTATACAAAGTTGGGAATATGTCGACGCCAAATGACTTTGGGGTCCCGAAAATGAATCCTGACGTACAGGCAAGACTACTAGCGTTCCAGGCGAAGAGACAGCAGTTGCAGAGTCAATCAGCAGCATCCTCACCCAATGAACAGAGAAATCCAATACAAAACCAACCTGCTAGACCACAACAACAGCAACGACCAGGTGAAGAAGATTTATCAAGGAGAACGTCATTTAGAATTCAAAAACAGAAGCAACAACAACAGCCTCTACAATCACAGCAGAACCAAGATGCAGAAGATTGTTACCATCAACAACACCAGCCGAATGATTCATTGAAGAGACATAACTCATACAACAAATCATCAGTCCCATCTAATGCTTATCATATCAATAAATCAGTTGAATATATTACTAAGGTGAAAGAACAAGCCAGTAAATCAAGGCCTCTTTCCAGCTCAAGCATATCTTCTTATGATAATCAACAAAATACCCAGTCTCAATTATCATCTCCTCTACAATCACAATTATCATCTCCTTTACAATCAGAATTACAACTGCAATCACCACTACAAATGCAATCACCACTACAACTGCAACCACAATCACAACCAGAAACACAACCACAATCAGAAACACAACCACGACCACAAATACAAATACAGTCACCTCAACCACAATTTTCAAATACTTCATCTCCCTCCACGATGACGCCGAAACTATCTCTTTCTCAGCGTCGAGGAATGAAGTTGGATTTTAAATCACTATCCTCTTCATCCACTCAACAAAATTCTCCTTCTCCAATTACCCAGCTAGAAGACTCAGTTAAATCAATGTCACTTCAAAATAGAATGAAAAAGAATACTTTACCTGACAGGGGCAGGAAACCCAATTTGAGAATTCCGTTAAGTCAAAATCCTCCTTCGCAACCTCAAAACAACAAACAAATGGGAATGTTTGCTTCATATTCTAAATATATTGATGTTAAATCAGGGTCCTTGAACTTCTCTGGAAAGGCGTCCCTTCATTCTAAAGGTGTGGATTTTACAAACGGTTCATCTTTTAGAATAAGTATGGACGATTTGGAATTTTTGGAAGAATTAGGTAGAGGTAATTATGGTGTCGTATCAAAAGTTTTACATAAACCTACTGGTATTATTATGGCAATGAAGGAAGTAAGATTGGAACTAGATGATTCTAAATTTACACAGATTTTAATGGAACTAGAAGTTTTGCATGGCTGTAAGTCAGATTGTATTATTGACTTTTACGGTGCATTTTTTGTCGAGGGGGCAGTTTATATGTGTATGGAATATATGATGGGCGGATCAATTGATAAAATTTACGGCGATGGAGTCAATGAAGTTGGTTTATGTTATATTACCAAGAGAGTTGTGGAAGGTTTAAGACAATTAAAAGAAGAACATAATATTATTCATAGAGATGTTAAACCAACCAATATGCTTGTCAATGACATGGGTGTTGTGAAATTATGCGATTTTGGTGTTAGTGGGAATTTAGTTGCATCGTTGGCCAGAACAAATATTGGATGTCAATCTTATATGGCACCTGAGAGAATTAAACATTCAAACCTTGGTGATGATTCCTACTCTGTTCAAAGTGATATTTGGTCTTTGGGCCTGTCAATTCTTGAAATTGCAAAAGGTTGTTATCCATACCCACCCGAAACTTTCAATAATGTATTTTCTCAACTATCTGCAATTGTTGACGGGGAGCCTCCTAAATTACCAGACCAATTTAGTGATTTGGCTAAATCTTTTGTTGCTCAATGTTTGAACAAGAATCCTCAAAACAGACCCACTTATTCAGAGCTTTTAAATCATAAATGGCTTGCAGACTCAAATGAACAAGATGGGCAGAAAGAAATGGCCAAATTGGTTGCTGAAAATTCCAAAGTGACCGCAAATTCTACAAGAAGTATCCCCGCCCTTCATAAAGGTGGCAACCCTAATAAATTGGTTATTTAATTCCCTTTAACTGTTTAAAAAGATATTGTATATTACATAATATAAGAGGTACTTTTTTAAGTTTTTCTTTTTCATCGACATTTGTTTATTGTTTACGAAAGAAGACGTTGTAAAAATGGCTACAAAATCCAACGAAGCTTCAGTGCAAATGAAACCAAGCGATGTTTCCATTCCACATGAGTTGCATAAAGAGTTTCCGCAAGAATTGGCGGCGTATGAAGAGTTATTACAAAAGGAACGCGTAATTGACACAATGATCAATAGAAAGATGCTAGACTTGCAAGAATATCAACAAAAAATCGGCACAATGGAAATGACAGGATCATTAGGTGAAGATACATTGAGATTATTTATTTATAATACTTCAGATAATCAAGAATGGCAACAGCCGTCATCTAATTCAGCAGCTAGTTGGACTTTAAGGATCGAAGGTAAACTATTGAACACCAGTAAAAATGACAATGATACTAATAATAACAATAACAGCAGCAATAAAAAGAAAATGTCTTGGTTCTTAAGTGGAATATCAATTGAACTTAAATCTGTTCAAGGCAATAATGACTTGGGAGGCGGATCAAATCTCATTGAATGGCATGATGACCCTAAAATCCCAGATAATGAACGTTTGGCAAAACAATTTGACGGTATGGATATCAAAAGATTGGGATCATCAATCAAAAATGAAAACGAGGTCGTTGCTAATATTGTAATTCAACCTAAAATGTATCCAATTAAATTGAAAGTGGCAAATGACGAGTTACTGGAATTATTGGGTAAATCTCAAATAACTCAAAGCGAATGCATAAAAACCATCTTAATGTATGCAAAAGTGAATGGATTATTTGAAGTTCAAACGATTGATGAAAAAGACACAAAGAAAAAAGTTATTGCAATCAAATCTGATGAACTGTTAATGAGAATCATGGGATTACAATCATTCACAGTTCCTCAACTTTTAGAATTGGTAGGGTCTAAATTATTGAAACCTATTGATCCAATAAGAATTTCTGTTCCTATTGATACTTTGAAATCGTCAACTTTGGGCGACTGTATAGTTGACATCAAAGTCAATAAGGCATTACTGGATGGACAAAAACAAAATATCAAAGATGTTGATGAAATTACAAAATTAATAACAAATGAAATATTAGATAAAGAAAGCTTAACACAATTATACAAATTAGATGAAAATCTTAAACTGAACATCCAGTTATTAAACTACTCAAAAATGAAGTATGATTTTTATAATGAACTATCAAAAGATCCTGTGAATTTCTTGAAATTGGTCATGGAAAAGAATGACGAATATCTTTCAATTTTAACAAGCGATTCAATGTCTTTTGGAAAAAACGGCCTCATAGACGAAGAATTGGTTAGAAGATCGGATTTTTATTCCGACGAATTTTTGAAAGAACATATCAATGTGTTATTTAATTCCGGTAGACTTTAAATGGCTTCAATTGACTTCTTTTCCTCATAGTGTATTTTTATTCTTTTAATAACTTCTCTAATTGTACACCCCATTCATAACCGAATCTTTGACTTCGCCACATACATAAACTTTCAAATGTTGGAAATGATCGATCTGAATTGATATACCATCCGTTCAAATCTACATAAATTAGATCTATATTACTTTCTAACCATTGTACTACTAAATGATCATGCTTAAGTTCTATACACACCAATAAAGGCTTAAGATGTTCTAATGAGGTATAATTATCATAAATCGCCTCTAATTCAACCAATTTTTGACTTAAATTCATTAAAAAAACCCTTTAGTAATAGCTGAAAACGTATTCTTTTTATGAAGATTTTGAAAAACAAAGAAATCTGTTGAATTGAAGTAAAATTCAAAGGTTTAGTTAATTTTGATAAATTTTGATGATATTTAATGTACAGACTTTTTTTTAACCCTATATAGAAAACTTTTCATTTGCTAATATAAATTGAAAATGGCCAAGAAACTAATCTCTAAGAACTCACGTGCTGCCAGAAGAGGTGAAATGGACCGATTCGAAAGTACGGAATCGAAAGAACTGGCCAGAGAGCCAAGATTGGAAGAAACTGACAAAGTTTCTCCTATGATAAGATCATCATTAGAAAAGAACCAACAGTTGTTAAAAGAAAAGTTACAAAGCAAATCCGAAAAGAAGAGAGATTTAATGAATAGATTAAAAGGTATTAAAATGGGTACGGTATCCAAAAAAGCTACATCGGCTAATTTGATTTCAAAAACGGTGAAATCTAAGCAGAGGAAATTTTTGAGTGTTGACGGTAGATTAGGACATAAGATTGACGCTTCAATCCGTAGGAATAGAATGGTGGCAAATGTCAGAAAAACGGGATGGGAAAAAATTAACGAATTAGCCAAAACTTCCATGACTGATGAGTTGATCACTAAAATGGATAGCGTTAAGAAAGACAACTTAGATATCGAAGAAGAAATTGCAAGAGAAAACCAAATGGATTTAGATGCAGAAGATGATCAACAACTAGATACCCATCAAATTGTTTCTAAACCAAATGTATTTGCTATGTTAGAAGAAGGAGAAGAATAGTAATGTATGATATATAAACATTTATAAAGTTAATTTCCTTTCAAAGGCTTGATCAATTCCAACCAAAGTATTCCAGGCCAACTGTGTGACAAGTAAATCAGAATCAAACTCATTGACATATTTTAACATAGTTTCAATTGATGGTCCGTGTTGTTTAATAATTTCCAAGCCATGATCGTTAGTAACGATATCATTGACAATGACAATGCTGGCACGGCGAATTTCAGGTTGAGAACCTTCAAATGTCATAATACCCTTGATAATGTCAATGATTTGGTCAATGTGTCCAATTATTCCCAGATTAACATTATGACAAAGACACCCTAATAGAGATAAGCAAGACATTCTAATTCTAGAGTCAATTGGTGGATCTTGAGGCCTGATCAAGTTTGTGAAAGTATTGACTAGTAAATCAATTTCTTTTGGTACTAAAAAGAAACCTTTAATTTCAATGAATTTGTTGATAGATTCAGCCAACCTGAGCCTCTCATCAATTGATGATTTCCCCGCTTGATAAATCTCTAAAACAGAATCTAACTGAGATCTGTCGAACTGCAGTAGTTTAGAAATGTTTTTAACTGCATTCAAATATACAAATGGCTCATTATCCCTCAACTGGTTAATCATCAAATTGATAGTATATTTATTTGAGATTTTTTCACTTGAAATAGTTAATTTCGTCAATTCATCCAAAGCAAATACTTTAATACTAGGAGATTGATCATTCAACTGTTTTAAAATTGTTTCCAGCTTTGAGTCATCATCAGTGACTTTTTTCTCATCAATTGAATTTCTGGTATCAATATCAACAATCCGTTTTGCAATTAATTGAACCGATTGCGGAACTAAAGAGGCATTAGTTTTTATCTTGGATTGCAGTCTGATTAAAATTTGCTGCTCTTTTTCATTTGATGGTTTCCAATCACCAATCAACTCAAACAATGGAATTAAACTAGTCAAATCATCAGATTCATTGAGACCGTCACCAGCCTCATCCTCATCATCAGAATCAACTTCTTCTTTGACAACAATCAATTTTGATTTACCAGCATTGTCAAAATACCTTGTCATGATGTCCTCTAAAAACGATAATATAACAATTGGCGATTTTTCAATTTCATCTTTGAATGATTCAACAGTAATTTTTAGTAATTTCAAATCAATCAATTTGACTAAAGAAAAATCATCTTCATCATCTTCAGCAATAATAGAGTTGGATCCAATTGATTTGTTCAAAATAATACTCATTATTTCATTTAACCTCTCTTCATCAACCTCAACAATTTTTTTAACTAGTATAATGAAGGTTTCCAAATTTGAATCTACGATGTTGAATATTTCTAATATTTTAGGAGATGAAGACGACTCATGGGTATTATATTTAATAATTGTTAAATTTTCATCTTCTGCAAATTCCCAATTATAATTTATTGGCTGGATGATATTGTCAATAATTGATGTTATTAAAGAAACATGAGAATCTAATAAAATTGAATTCTTCAACAAATTCAATACAATATCAAAATCCTTATTTTGCTTCCGTTGATAATTGGAATACCACCATATTTGGTTTATTATCGGTTGTAAAATGCTTAGGAGAATTTGTTGATCTGATCTTTTCAAACATCTAACAATTGACAAGATAACATTGAATGAATTATTCAATTCAATACCACTTGTTAAAATAATACCATCATCATTCAAATTTGAAGTAGGATTAAATGAGTTCCATAACCTTTCAAAGATAAATTTCTTCGCCATTTTGGCTCCCATTTCTGAGTTCATCATTATAAGAATCAATTCCACTATTACTGTCGTCATTATAGGTCTATTGACAAGAACAAGTGATTTGTATAACTGATTAAAAATACATTCAAAATATTCATCATTAGATACCGAGACTGGTTTGGAGTTCATCAAAATCATTGAAATATTAATTATTCTATTGGTGTCAATCTCTTCATTTTCTCTTAATCCAAGAATAAGATCAATCAATGACTCCACTCCATTCGATTTCATCAATAATTCTGGAAGTTTTTGTCCCCTAACAAATATTTTCAAGTCTTTGTCACTTGAATAATTCATTAATAAAGTATAAAATGAAATCAATTGATAAGTCGAACTGTAGGACTCTAAAGATTTCATATTTTCAAGGTATTTCTGGTCATTTTTGGTTAAATATAACACCAAAGAGATATTTAGCATATCAGTCAATCCCACACCAACTAGAATCAAGTCTTTCAAATCGGAATTCGATGCGAAGATGATACTGAAAGTATTAAGTATTTCTTTAATGATGTCATAATTATCTTGTAATCCAACGTAATCGAGCTTGTTCATCATTCTGAAATCTTTTAACCGTCTATTAGCCAAAGGAATTAAATATTTGGAAGGGATGATTTCATAAATCCCATGTACAATTATCAGATTTAATAATTGACCAACTACTTTCATATCCTTCAAAGGAATCGAAATAAATTTGGCATTTGGCTTTTTATAACTCAATGAATTAATTTGAAGTAAATAATCTAATAGTTTGTTAATGACATTCAATCTTGAACGTCCTTCTTTTGACTCCAATTTCGAATTTAACGTTTCGATTACATTTCCATTATTTTCAGCTGTAGTTGAAATGAACTCTGATATTTCATCGAAAAGAGCCCCGATTTTGGAAGATCGGGCTTTTTTAGAGTCATCGCTTTGTTTTTTGAATTGTGAAAGTTGTGCTTTCAGTTCCTGCAATGATTTGTTCTCCATTTCAAATCTTTAACATTATAATAGAAAATTACATAATATGAAAAATTTTAAGATTATCTTTCTTTTCTTAATATCATCAATTTTGAGCCTGCAAAGATGCCAAAGTTAGAGAAATTGACTGAGGAAGAGATGGAAAATGTCATTTATGATGCACGTTACGGAGATTTGGAAACAATCCGTGCGATTTTCGACCAAGAAGTTGATAGTAAAATTATTCCAGATATTAAAGATCCAGTATCAAAAGCTACCATGCTTCATATGAGTTCTGCTAATGGACACCTGGAAGTAGTTAAATACCTTATTAAGCAAATTCCACAAAAAGAGACCCTCGTTTCATATTTGAACGCTGTCAATGAAAATGGGAATACTGCTTTGCATTGGGCTGCTTTCAATGGACACTTGGAAATAGTTCAGCTATTATGTGAAAATGGTAGTGATCCATTTTTAAGAAACGAATACGGCCATGATGTCTTCTATGAAGCTGGAAATAATGAAAAAGAAAAAGTTGAAGATTATCTTCTCGAGAAATATGGTGAAGAATTAGACGACGAAATGGATGAACGAGATAATAAAGAAGAAACCTCCAATGATTCAGCTGGTGATGATAATCAGTCTGAAGTGGAGTTCAACGAGGGTTCCGAAATTGCTAAAATTGGTGAAGAAGATGCTATTGCAGTTGAAAAATTACGGAAAGAAGCAGAAAAACTTCAGGTAGACAACTAATACTTACTAAATAATCCAATAACATCACTGGAGCATCCAATTACCCTCTTCTATATATGTTTTTAATTAATTTTATATAAAATCCGATTTGGGGTTACCCGGCCTCAATCCAATTTTCCACGACAATATTCACTAGTGATATATGTAAATTTTTCACGTCTCTCAACACGTAGAGACTCTTCTACAAATACTAGGCAAAATGTCAGCAGAAGACGAGCTTTTCCTATTAAAGAAGAAGAAGAAGAAGAGTAAGACTGTTGAAGCAGTTGAGGGGGAAAAATCAGCACCTTTGGATGATATTGAGGCATCATTAGGAGACTTGAGTTTGAAAAAGAAAAAGAAGAAGAAGGCCACCAAGACATTGGATGATTTCGAAAAGCAATTGGCAGATGCGGGTATTGAAGACGCAACAAAGAAGGAAACAAGTTCAGCCAGTTTGGTCAATTTTATCCCATATGAAGATTTATTATCTCGGTTTTACAATATATTAAAGGAAAAGAACCCAGAATTGGCGGGTGGTCAACAATCCAGATTGAAGATCCCAACACCAAACGTCCAAAGAGATGGTGCCAAGAAAACTGCGTTTGCCAATATCCACCAAATTGCACAAGTTTTACAAAGGAATCCCGAACATTTGGTTCAATACTTATTCGCAGAATTGGGTACGTCTGGTTCAATTGATGGTGAAAAGAGATTGATTATTAAAGGTAAATACCAACCTAAACATATTGAAGGTGTTTTGAGGAAATATATCCAAGAATACGTCATTTGTAAGACATGTAAGTCCATGAACACTGAGTTGAAAAGAGAAAGTGCAAACAGATTACATTTCATCGTTTGTAAAGCATGTGGTTCTACTAAATCTGTTTCTTCAATTAGAACCGGTTATACTGCTAATGTTGGTGCTATGAAGAAAAAGCGTGTTTGATAATATAATTTATGTATAGATCGGAATGTTTAATGTTTAAATTGGGTATTCATTTTTTACTTTAAAATCATGGAAAAATTGTGTTTAAAAGCGGTTTTTCTCCACTACTGATATGAAACCCTTCAATAATTTATTCCAGTTCTTAAATATACCAATTTCTTCTCACATGGTTTACTGACGTATATATAATAATAAAGAAAAAAAGAAAAATGTGAAAAATTATTCCACTCTTTTTTCTTTACCAAATTCATATTTGAAACTGAATTCAGTACTCTGGGCAAGATTTCACGTTTGATGAAAACCAGTATTGAAATTTTAAACATTGAAATACCTTTAAAAAATCTTTTAAGCGCATCATTAGCACTCATTTTAACCTATTTATTAATTTTCCAATCAAGTTTAGTGTATTCAACAATGTCAAGATTCAGCGAAATGCTATCGTTAAACAGTGTTTTATATCAAAGTCACAATCCAGATCGTTCTAAGTATAACTCCGATCCTCAATACAAAAAAGAGTATAAGAAAGCTATTGTCAGAGGTGGATTTCCAGGAGGTTTACAAAATGATGGTAATACATGTTTCATGAACTCCGTTTTACAATCTCTTGCTTCATCTACGGAGTTTATTCAATTTTTAGAAAGCTATACAAACGAAGCAAATGAGTCTAATAACAGTGAAAATGATAATAATGATACTGATAATAACAATAGTAAATCAACGTTAAACGAATATATCAAATCCAAATTTAACAAATCAGATGAATCTTTGTTACAAGCACCATTTTCTAAATCATTATACGCTTTATTATCTGAATTGAATATGAAACACGGAGAAAAAATCCCAACTTACAAGACAAGTGGTTTATTAAAAGTCATGACAGACGGTCCGAACAAACATTTATTCATGGGCTACAATCAAGAAGATGCACAAGAATTTTATCAAAGTGTTATGAAACAAGTTGAAAAGGAGTACACTGATCTGATCAAAAATCAAAATGTTGAAATTATCGAATCATCATCAGAAGATGAAAAGAAGTTAACTGACAAAGAAAAGGAAGAGTTACGAAAGAAGTTATATGTTCCATACTCTACCGATTTGATCATGGGAATCGAACAATTAGGTCATCTTGGTGATGTATATGTCCCCGTTGAACAATATGATCCTGCTGATCATCAAAATAGTGATAAATATTTACCGTTCAAACTAGTTACTCCAGTTGATGGTTTACAATGTGATAGGATTGGATGTGTTGAATGCGGGGAAATGGGAGGTATCAGATATTCTGTTACCAGTGGATTAGGGTTAAATTTACCATTGGATGGTGCTGATAGATCAAGATTCACATTACAAGAATTAATTGACGAATGGACCAAAAAAGAAATCATCGACGGTGTTGAATGCAATAGATGTGGTATTTTGATGATGAAATCTAAAATCTTGGAAAAGATCCAAGAATTGAAATCAATGGATGAAGTTAATGATAAATTGATTGAAATGTTTCAAAATAGGTCCAATTTAATTGATTCAGTTTTGAAGAACAAATCAATATCTGATGAAGTTTATAAAAGCTTACACTCAGAAAATCTTTCCATAAAATCCCAAAAGGTTAAGCAAAGTTTCCTTGCCAGACCACCACCTTTATTATGCATCCATATCAATAGATCCGTTTTTGATCCTAGAACTTATATGGTTAAAAAGAATCCAGCCAAAATTGATTTTCCATTGGATTTAGATCTGAGCGATTTTACTGCTACATCAGATGATATTAATATGGACGGTAGACTAGAATTTAGAAAACAGGATGAATCATGCGAGCCAATTAAACACGCAAATTTGAAATATAAGTTAAAATCAGTTGTTGCCCATTTCGGAACGCATAATTATGGTCATTATATTGCCTTTAGAAAGATCAGAGGCTCTTGGTGGAGAATAAGTGATGAAATTGTTAGACTCAGCACTGAATCCGAAGTTTTAAATAGTGATGGTACATTTATGTTATTTTACGAAATGCCAACCCCAGGAGAGGAAGAAGAATATGGTAATGATGAAATTGAAGAGGAAATGAGTGATCAAGAAATAAATCCTCCAGATCCAGAATATGAAGATGAATCATCTTCATCAGAAGGAGAAGGAGAAGAAGAAGAAGAAGAAGAAGAAGAAGAAGAAGAAGAAGAAGAAGAAGAAGAA
>JAJMJL010000031.1:0-42776 GCA_030563645.1 Saturnispora halmiae | reverse complement strand
CTTCTTCTTCTTCTTCTTCTTCTTCTTCTTCTTCTTCTTCTTCTTCTTCTTCTTCCTCGTCCTCATCATCATCATCATCATCATCATCATCTTCTTCTTCTTCCACCTCCACCACCACTACCTCATTATCTTCATTATTACCATTATCATCCTCATTATCGTCACCACTAGACTTTTGTTTATCTTTCAAAGAATCAGAATCAGATTCACATTGATTTTTGACTACAAGATTTGATATTCCATTTACTTCAGTTTCTTGTTTTATTTCAACATTTTTCCTATTCATGGCAGACAGCACAGGGATATCTTTGATTTGAAATTCAAAATCGGCAATGACATCCGAGCTTTGATTTTCAAATTTTACCCATTCATTAGATACTTCATATGCGGTTTCAACTTCGCACAGAAATTCATGACCGGTTTTTATTTCTTTAGTATTGACATGATGAGCAACACCACCTTTTAAAATATCATAAAATGTTCTGATTTCATCAATAGTTTTATCAGGCAAAAATTGATGTATGCATTCAATGAAGTGTATACTATAACGAGAAACTGCCTTGAAAAATACATTTTGATCTTCTGGGGTCCAAACTACTGTAGTTTTTGGAATATGCACTAAATCTGAGCTATATAACACTTTTATTACTTCATTAGAAGTGTCAATTAATATATTGGTACCTTTAGATGGATCCATATAACCTAAATGATTTTCATTTATTTTTGTTTCTGCTTCTAAAAATTTCATATATTCAACATTCAATACAGGACATTTTTCTTGTGTGAGATCATTATAAAGCTGATCATATAGATCATACATTGTTTTTGATTGTTCGCCAATTGATCTTAATAAATTTTCTGCAACTTTTATATCTGTAAGGATCAACCGATTTGATCTCCACTCAATTTTTTGCAAATAGCCTGTAAAAATTGTACTCAATTCACTTAAAAGAAGATCATACCATCTTCTAATATTAGTTTTCAATGAACAATAGTAACTTATTCGAATAATTCTTGTCAGAGTATCACTAAGTTCATCAAACATTTTTAAAACACGAAATAAATATTCTTTCTCGGGATTGATATTCTCTTCTTCTAAATTGTCTTCCAATTCTAAAGGATCCTTACCTTTTCCAAAAAGACCGAAATAGCTTGATATTTCTTCAATTAAAAGATCATCACTTTCTTTATCAAAAGTTGATGCTAAATAATCCATCCAATCAGAAAATCCTATTGCTGTATATTTTTCAACATTTAATAAAGCATCAAACGCTGTTTCTGGTACTTCTAATGGTCTTATTTCCCCCGATTTTAACACCAATGAATTATATGCTGAATGGCAAACAAACGATAAATAATCGATATATTTAACGGTACAACGCGGGAAAAACCTTACAAATGTCCTCTTTTGTTGTTCTGAAAGTCTCAACAATCGTCGCACCGTGTCCAAAGTCCCTACGGGCTCCATTTTTAAGATTGACTATAATTGATTGATCTTACTAGTAAAGAGACCAAAAATTTTTTTTATGTCATAAATTGAACATTTATTGATAATGTTTTCCAGGATTTTATTGGCAAAAAGAGCCGTCAGTGGACGAGCTCTAAGGCAAGACAGATTTAGAAGGTTTTTATCATATAAAGAAGAAAAAACTGGAGAAAAAGGAGCAGAGGAAAGGGAGAAAACAAATAATTCAAAATTAGGAGAATATCCATGGGAAACGAATGAAATAACACAGTCAAACAACGAATTATTTCCATGGGATACACCAATCCAATATAATAAAGGAAAAAGTATAGAAAAAGAAGAAAAATTGAAAGAAACAGCAGTAGATCCAACAAAAGCGGAACTTATTCTTGGTCCTATCAAGAAAAGGTCGATGAATAAGAATAGAAATGCCCCAGCATCTTCAAATATACCATTTAATATAGGGAATAACTTTAAAGATCTTCTTGATTTCAAACATACGATTTCGGACACCGATATGATTTCAAGTATTGAAAGTTTAAAACCTACAGAACAAAGTATTTCAATTGATCAATTGAAGGAAATAACAAAATCCTTGGATAGAATGTGTCGTAGAAATCATTTGGTTGATTATTTAAAAGATAAAAACCCGGAATTGTTCTCAAAAGTGGGTTCCAGAACTTTGACAAAAAAATTCATCATCAAAACGATCATTACTCAGTTATGGGATTTAAAGATCGATCAGTCACATATTGATTCAAGTTCTCTTGTTACTTATACAATTGATTTAACACATAAAAGGGACATTTTCCTTCTTTCAAGTAGTAGAGGTGTACTATTCGATCATTGGTCTTTAATGGGTGCAAAATTATCTATCAATACTTCAACAAGGGAACTAATGGTCAAAGGCTCTCAGAATATTGTTGACTTTGTTCAAACAAGTTGGAATCAAATGTTAAATGGGGTTGTTTGTAAAAAATTCAAACTCAAAGACATTTTAGATTTGTTCAAAACATTTAATGGAACTGAAGCTGAATGGAGTAATTTGATTTCCGAGATTCAACACACTACAGGCGCTTACTTTGAATTAATAGACAAAGAATCTCAAACATATCTGGTTTCTGCAATAAACAAGCATGTTCTATATTCAGTCAAAACAGAATTTATCAAATTAATGAATTTCCAAGACCAATCAAATACCACAGTTCTAAAAGATTTATTTGACCAAGAATCCTTTCAACTTGATCCATCTGATAATTTATATCCATGGTATGTTCAATCGCATAATTTGAAACAATCAATGAAAATTAAACAAAGAATTTCAAAGACTGGTTCATCTTTTGACAATGATATATCTACTGAAAAATTGAGTAAGGATGTTCAAACGTTAAAGTTTGATGTTAATCAAGCTTCCGATTTATTTGAGTACAATTTTATTAATGTTGAAGAGGAGGTAATGAAGAACAGAGAAGAGGCGGATAGAATAGACTCATTTTTTGACATACCTGATCATAGTGAAATGGATTTAGCTGTTGAAGACACTTTGAAAAAACTTGATCACACCTATATTGAGCAACAATTGACTCCGTCAAGTCCTTTTGAATTCACCGAACAAAATCTGATCCAATTAGATGCTGTAGTAAGTGCAAAGTTTGGCCATTTATTAAGAAGTGATTCATCCAATTTGACTTATTTTGATTCTCAGTTGTCAGATATAACAAGAAAAATATCCAATTTACCACTCTTGAATCAATCCTCTACTGTGATAAGTGAAGGAGGT
This sequence comes from Saturnispora halmiae, assembly GCA_030563645.1. Taxonomy (NCBI): domain Eukaryota; kingdom Fungi; phylum Ascomycota; class Pichiomycetes; order Pichiales; family Pichiaceae; genus Saturnispora; species Saturnispora halmiae. The sequence continues at coordinate 39,531 of JAJMJL010000031.1, read as the reverse complement.
GGAATTAAAACCGGCGTCACTAATCATATCAGTGTGAAATTGTCACCAGATCTTCTATCTTCAAAACAGCACAATTTACCTAATTTAGAACTTGTTATCAATTTGAAGGGAACTACAGTGGAATTACAAAGTTTCGATCAATCTAGATTATGGGATTTGTTCATGATCGAATCAGAAAAAGTTGTTCAAATGCCAACATCTCTAGAACAAAACATTGATTATGATATCAGCTTGATAAACAGTAAAAATTCTCTGCTAGTGTACAATTTACAAGATTGTATCAATAATGGAAAGAATGATGCTTTATTCAAAAAAATAATGGAAGACGATGAAAATAACATTGCTTTGTTCAATAGATCTTCCATTAATAAATCGCTCAATTTGATTAATAGGAAAACATGGGACATTCGTAAATATCAAGATTTTGAAAATTTGATCAAAGGTATTAGATCCAAGACTTTTAATTTGGCTCTTCCTTTGAAGTTCGAAGATAGCTCTGCGATGAATACACAAAAATATCATGTAGTTGATGTTGAGTTGGTTAAAACTTTGGAATTGAATTTCAAAGAGTCTCCACTGATTTATGAAGTGCGTGACAACACACAGGATATTAATGTTAATATTTCATTAATTAAAGAAGATATCTCAATGCAAGATTTTGCGAAGATATCATTACAATTGGCAAAGTACCTTAGCGATTGAACATAATAGTAACTTGTATAAAAGCCAAAGAAGGCATTGATAGATTTCATAGACTAAAGCTACACAAAGTTGTAAATTAACGACACATATATAATGAGAACTGAATACAATTCTAATCGTTGCTGGTAGCTTCAACCATACCAATTAATCTTTTGATACCCGCAAGCCATTTACCACCTTCCAATTCACCAATAGAAGATAATTGAGCCTTGGCTGTTTGGAAGTCAGCAGATTCTAGCGCTGTAGTTAACGTAGAAAGCTTAGAAATTGTTTCTAAGTCGATTTCTCCCCTTTTCAAACTTGCAAAAAGAATATCCAATCTTTTACCAGAGTCTTGGACTTGTTTATGAAATTTCTCTGGAATACCTGGTTTCACGGCATCAAGCTTTGAAGACAGGATAGTTTCAATATTCTTGATTTCAGGAGAAATTTGCTCTGATGCATCAAATTGCTGTTGAGGTTGACTTAAAACAGATGGAGGAGGTGGTGGAGTGGTAACAGAACTCTTGTTAAATGATGGCGGTGGTGGTGTCATAACCGAATTCTTCATAGGTGGTGGCGGAGCAATACTTGACCTTTTTGGTGGAGCAACACTGGAAGGTAAGCCATTTGTAGCAGCTGGCTGGATGCTTGGTGATGGAGCATATGGGTTATGCTTTACAGATGGAGCATATGGATTAGGAGCAGCGGAAACGGAAGCTGGCAAACTTTGTCTTGCGTATGGGTTGATTTGAGCTTGTGATGATGCTGGAGGTGGCGGTGGTGGAGTCATACCAACTGCTGAACCATGGGCCTGATGTTGTTGTTGCGGTGGTGGTGCATACATATTTTTCGGTGGTGGTGGGACACCGGTGTTTTCATTTGCTACTGGTTGAACAACATATTTGGATTCCGAGCTAGGAGCGTATGGATTCTTAGCTTTTGGTGCAACTTGTGGAGGCAATGGTGTACTTATATTTTGTTGCACAAGTGAGGAAACGGAATTGGAAGACACTCTCACCGGTTCAATGGTTTCTGGTTTTGGCTGGTATGGGTTTCTCGATGGAACTCTTGTTGTAGGAGGTTTGATGCTGGCAGATGACGACCTTGAATGTCCAGGAGGAGGTGGAGGAGGAACAGCATTTGGTTGCGAAAGAACACTATTAACAGAAGCCGAAGGTGCAGAGTATGCTGTTGGGAGAGCTGCAACAGGTTTTGGAGCATTTGACAAACTCTTTGGTAAATCATTCCAACCTCCAACATCCTTCTTCTTTGGTGGAGGTGGTGGCATTGCATTATTTAGTGGCGCCTGAAGTGCTGCTGGATTCTGCAATGATTCAATTGCAGTCATTGGTGCATATCTATTGATTGGTCTAGCACTATGCGCAATGTTTGTGTTTTGGACTGGTGGAGCACTTGTCTGAGCAGGTGCAGTCGGAACAACATATGGATTTGCTAAAGGAACAACAGGGTTAACATAATTCAAAGAAGATTTTGGAATTGAAGGTTGTGGAACAGCAGATTTTTGATTCAAGCCATAATTTTTCGAAGCTCTAACTGATGCCTTGTCAGTAGAGTTTTTAAAGAATGCTTTTGTGATTCTGTTTTTCTCTTCCTTAATTCCTGGAATTGAATCATTTACCTTTTCTAGAATCTTATAAGCTAATTCAAAATGACCAAAGTTAGCCAAATAATTAGCATATTCTTGAAATACCTTACCTAAAGGCTCTAGGCCTTCTGAAGATTCTGAATGGCAAACAGACTCAAAAACAATTGTCTTTTCAATGACTTCGCCCAAAGCTTTGAATCTGGCTTCGAATGAAGTGTTTTTATCACCATTCGAGTTTGGAGTTTCCAAATAAAACTTTTCGTAAGCATCCAACTCATCAAGCCACATAGACGCAATTTTATCAAGTGCATCAGCAGCAACATAACACTTGAAAGCAATATCTCTTGAGTTTGGGATCTTAGAATCTATTAAACGATTTCCCAAAATTTTCATTTCTTTTTCAAAGTTTGGAGTTCCTTTAGAAAATGAAACAATTGCTTTGGCAACATTTTTCCATGATTCCTCATCTATTTCTGTATTTTCAACAATATCAGAAACATTTTTAGCCGCAGAGCTGTATAATAATCTAGATAATGAGGATTCATTAGCGAATTTTGCAAAATAAGTTCCACATGCTTTAGCTTTCATCGCATCAGTGCCATTCATTGCAATCACCAAAGCTTCCATTAATTTGTCATTTGAAATACAAAGATCAAGAGCATCATCACTTTTATTGTTTAAAAGTAAATTGATCGCCTCAGTTTCAAATGTAGATTTGTTATCAAATAAGTTGAATTTACCACTTGGAACATACTTTGATTTATTTTCGACGCTTTTGGCAGAACCCAACTGAGCAAAAAAATCATCATCTTCTGCGTCATCGTTATTTGAATCAATTTCAGACTTTTCATCATTTATGGTAGAAGAAGAATCAACTGGTAATAATTCATCAATTGTTTTAGCCTTACCATTGTCTAAAAGATCTTGCAATAGCTTCCAATCCTTACGCTCTTCTAGCTCACCCTCAGACTTAATTTTAGATTCACAAATTGACTTATAGTCATCAGAAGATAAGGCGGTGATCAAGTCCTTAGCAGATTTGTCCATTTCGCCATTTTTTGCAACGTTGACGATTTTGATATCTTTCCCTTCAACAATGACCAATTTACCACCAAAACCAAAGGATGCACTCACAGGTCTTTTCAACCATGCAGGAGCTTGTGAAACATGGAAAATTGGCTTTTGGGTTTCAGTTGTAGAAATTTGGTTCCAGAATTCATCATCATTTTTTGATTGAACCTTTACAGAAACAGGAGCAGATGTATCTTGAAGAGATTGAATAACAACATTTTTGCTCAATGAAGCACTGGCAAATATCTCAGGCATCTCTGGGGCAAATTTTGTTTGTTGAACCCAATTTGGAAGAGATGGATAAGAAGCAATTTCGACACCCTCCACAGGATTCCAAAGTTTTGTGGAATCATCTTTACCAGAAGATAACAAAAGGGAAGGATCTTGTTTACACCAATCCAAAGAGAGAATACCTTTCTTATGACCTTTGATGATCATTTCAGGAACAGAAGAATTTCTTAAATCCCAGGTGAGAATGACAGGTTCACTATCTGAATCAGTAGCAGTTACTAACTTAGTACTTTGAGAAGGATGCCATTGCAAAACAGGCATGTTGAGACCTTGATAATTTAATTGTAAAACTTCTCTTTTTGCTTTTAGATCCCAAATTGAAGCATAGCCTCCATCACCAGCTGTACCAAAAATATGGGACATTGAATTATTCCATTCTAAACATGAAACTTTAGACATTGGAGACATTGCTTGTCCAGGAGAGAACGAGGTTCCTTTTTTGGTATCCCAAATGAAGATTTCTCCTTTAGAAGCTGACGAACCCATAATATGAGATTGTAATGGATTGAATGCAACCTTCAAAACTGGAGTTGTGTGTTTTGAATAAGTGCTAATACTTGACGATGCTAGATCCCCTGATTGTGAAGATAACAACTTTTCTGCATCCCACAATTCGATCTTGCAATTTTCCATTGCACCTGCAATGATACCACGTTTATGAGTATCCGAAGGTTTGGACCAATCAATGCTATAAAATTTAGCAGGTGCATCACCTCGGAAAATCGGTGTTGAATCCTTGGCATAAGGATTGTAAATTGAAAGTGTTGAATCTGATGAAAAGTCATCATCCATTACACCGGCCAAAGTCCCCGCTGCAAGCAAAGGAGGGTTTTCATGGGCCCATGCAATCACTGCCGACTCTTTGAAGTCATAAAGTTTAACCATTGTCGACCAATTGATGAATTAATAAGAAGAAGAGAGTGAAGATGTTGTTGATAATAATTAAGAGAGACGTGTTTTTTCAACAACCTGGTCTAAAATTGGAGATTTTGATAAAATGTCGAAAAATGAGACCCAAGAAGATCAGCCTGATGAATGGGATGCGCGTATTATACAAACAGGATGCGCAGAGGAAAATTTGGCTTTACAACTATGTCATTACGACACGGGAGACTGGAGAAAATGCCTAAAAGAGATGGAGGCCTTTAAAAGCTGCTGGAAGGCCTTTAATAACAATCAAAGAACAAACACAAAGGATAATGACATTTCCCAGTTTTAGAAAGCCTTATTTGTAATATATATAGTGAATTATTGCAGAAAACAGACGTAATAATTAATGAAGTAATGATAATAAAGAATAGATAGTTTTTTTTCCTATACATTATAGATAAATTGATGATATGACGAGGAATATTGGAGATATAGACGTGATCCAGAAGCGACAAGAATCGCTAGAGAAGGTTAAGGCAACATGGAAAAAGATCATTGAAAGATATGAGAAATTGGGGCCTTTAGAGCAAGGAGATGTTGTTGACATATCAACGGGAGAAATCATCAAAGATATGGGACATTTGAGATCACTTTCCAAACAGAATCAAATATGGAGAGAAAAAGATGATGATAGTGACGAAGAAATGAAGAATAATGAACGAGAAGTGATCATTATTCCCACAAATAACAAAAAGAATCAACAAATGAATTTAATGTTCATTAGATTATCATCATCGCGGACTAAACGTAGTATAGGATCCAGACATTCAGAAAATGACAACTTATCAGTTTCACAACCTTCGGATTCGGAAACCGATAATGATCATTTAAAAATGAAAGGTTATTATTATATTCATGGAATGAACATTTCATCCAAGGATCCATTGAACATCTTATCAAAAACAGTTGATTTATCCACTCCATCCAAAGTACGTCGAATGAGAAAAGCTATAAATGTTTGTCGTAATAGAAAACCAAATGAACGCACTCAATTACATCAATTAATAAAACAATCACGAAAATCAAACAATATGTCATTAAAATTACCTCCATTACATTCTAATACTACTAAAACAATCAAACGAAAGCAGAAACCAATATAAACTCATGGTAGGGATTATCACTGATAAATGTGTTTTTGCAAATTTTCCTTTTATTATATAATAAACTACCTCTGGCACCTAGTGGTCACAAGACGGATTCCAAGCGGAACTTTTACATGAATACGTGTTTGAATATGTGATCGTTCAAGGAGGTTGCGGTTTTCAAACCTGTGTGTAACTGACGCGTGTTATCATGCTCATGATATTCATTTGGGTATAAGTACAATTTTCTTGAAAAAGACAGTTTTCTTGTGGATTTCAGGGAACAAAATGTCACAATGGACACATGCAGTCATTCTAGAAGAATTATGTGAGTCAACTTTTACATTTTTAGAGATTTCCCGGTAATATTGATTGAAATTTGCGGTTCGTTTACTAAAAACATGGAAATCTACAATTCCATTTTTACGTTTTATGAAACTGTTGACTTTTTCTTGTTTACGTATTAAGAAACTGTTGATTTTTTCCATTTTTACGTATTTCGGCATTCTATGGACGATAAAAGTTGACTTTCTCCATTTTTACGTATTTCGGCATTCTATGGACGATAAAAGTTGACTTTCTCCATTTTTACGTATTTCGGCATTCTATGGACGATAAAAGTTGACTTTCTCCATTTTTACGTACTTCGTCATTCTATGGACGATAAAAGTGGACTTTTTCTTGTATACTAACATTTTGTCGAATAATTTCTAATATTACATTAGCCGAAAACAGCATATCCCTTCAGTTCAGTTCAGTTCTTTTCTGTCCTGCTCTGTTTTTTCTAAAAACGTGATATTAACGGACATCTGTCGTTTATGCTTGTCATTTTTCATGAAATTTGCGCAATATTCCAAAACGCCTAACGGTCAATTTAAGTCCTATTAATCCGCTATAAAATTTATTACAGTCATCTTTGAAATTGGGCCATTGATTTGAGCTTACTTTGCTGTGATGATAAGTCTCTCAAGTACAAGAATCCTTCAATAATAGAAAACCCTATTTTGGTTAGGCTTTTTTTTTCATTACTCTTTTAGGCAATTCTCGACGTTTGCGCTCTTTGCCGCTTGTGGTGTCGCAAAGAAAACTTTGACGCCTTAAATATAAAGTGTCAACCAATTCCTGCGTGTTTCTATTTTGACATGTTACTTTAGTGTTAAACTATCAATACTTTTAAAATATACAATGGAATTCTCCAGATTAGAATACATGAAAAGTAACATATACATTCCTCCAATGGAAAAGGTGGAACGTCCCAAAATCCCTTCTAGACATCCTTCATTAATTATGGATGATAGAATAGCAGGTACACCAAACTCTCCATGTGGATGTAGAGGATCCAAATGTATTAAAGATTCATATTTTTGGCTTTATGGACCAAATGGAGAAATTCAAAACCCTCGTTCTGATTGTCACACTACTGAAGGATACCATTTCAAAACTCTTAGTCATGAAAGCATTGGTAGACAACTGTAAATATATGTCGTTGCTCTCGTATTGTTGTAATTATAATTTATATACCATTTCATTTAATAAAATAAAAAAAATAAAATAAAAGAACCATTTCAATCTTTCATGCTGAGCACATTTTTGACACATTACGTAACATTACGTAATCGGCCCACATGGCATTTAATTTTTCTACTATTAAAGAAACACTTAGAAAGAATAATCAAATATTATAAATTTTCAAATACAGTTGATTAAATGAAGTTCGGGCAATCTTTAGCCGAGCAAATGGTTCCTGAATGGAGAGACCAATATTTGAACTATAAATTAGGAAAAAAAAAGCTAAAAAAACTGAAAAGAAAACCCAGTGTTATTCAATCAATTAATCAAAGTCAAAATGGAGGTGTATCAGAATATGATGATACTATACATGATGATTATTCACTTAATTCAGAAACTCATAAATTTAATTCCAATGAAGATCAGACATCCATGGGATCAGGATCTAATTCTTCTTTTCATAATCATCCAATAACTTCATCCTCATCAAATAATCATGCTACTAGTGGTATACATATGGTCAGAAGCAGCAGACCACAGTTTAAAGACCGAGGTTTCCAAGATCAAAACACTAATATTCTTTCAATCAATTCTGACCAAAGACATCCTTTTTCTATCAGGCGACAGGTAAGTACGGCTTCGGATATGGGTGATGACACAGAATTGGAAGAAATGTCCGGTTATGCAAGGCAAAAATTTTGGACTTGGGTTAATGAAGAATTAGCCAAAGTGGAAATGTTTTATGATGAAAGAGAATATGCATGTGTTGAAAGATTTCTTGTTTTACAGGATCAAATTCACCAGTTGGAAGACCAGAAGACAAAATCACGTAAAAAATGGCTTCAGGCTAAAAGATTAAGACATGCAGCAAGCCTTGGATCTTCTTCAGAAAGATTCATAAATTATGCTGAAGAAGAAGATGAAGAAGATGAAGATAATGTTGAGAATTTGCAAATTGAATTGGAGTCTGATCCTATTTTACGAAAGATAAGGTTTTTTTCGTTTTGGACCAAGAGGAAGTTGAGAATTATTCGGAAATTTGATATGCCTTCATTGCCTAGTTTTGAATGGCTTAAAGAAAACGGTAAGATCGAGAAACAGTATTATGAAGAAGGTTATGAAAACGATAAATCAAGTGAGAAAAAAATACCATACTTCATTGCAAAGAGAATGATAAAAAAAGCAATATATGAATTATATCGTGCAATGGAATTACTCAAATCATATAGGACCCTCAATAGAACGGCATTTAGAAAATTAATAAAAAAATATGACAAAGCAACAAATGATAACACTTTGGTTGAATACATGAAAAAAGTTGATGATTTACACTTTGTGAAATCCGATGTTTTAGAAAATTTGATGAATAACATCGAAGAATTATATACCCAGCATTTTGAAAATGGTAATAGAAAAGTTGCAATTACAAAACTAAGATCTAATCCACAAGAAAGTACGTTTTATGCGGCGAATTATTTTAGTGGTTTATTCATGGGTTGTGGTATTCCATTGGTTGCATACACTATGTACATAGGTATCCATAAAACAGTAAGTGGAATATTACCTCATGGAAAATATTTACTCCAAATTTGGGGAGGATTTTTCATCATGGTATTAATGGCACTTTTATTCGGTTTGAACTGTCTTGTGTGGACAAAATATAAAGTCAGCTATAAATTTATTTTTGAATTTAACCAGAGAGATGCATTAGATTACAAACAATATTTAGTGCTTCCAAGTATCCTGTTTTTTTGGCTGGGTTTAATTGCTTGGTTTAGTTTCGAAGATTTCTGGGATCGAGAACTCATTGGAAGAGATTTTCCCTGGATTTTCCTTGTTGTTTCCTTAGCCATAATGATTTGTCCATTTGATATATTTTATTTAAATGCAAGACTATGGATGATATCATCAATGTTTAGACTATTGTTATCTGGCTTTTACCCTGTTGAATTCAGAGATTTTTTCATAGGGGATATCTTTTGCTCCTTGACATATTCAATATCAAATTTATCAACATTCTTCTGCTTGTATGCATCACACTGGTCAAATGTTGGTAAATGTGGATCTGCTCAGTCAAGGTTACTTGGTTTTTTACAATGTGTTCCTTCCATTTGGAGATTTCTACAATGTTTTAGGCGTTGGGCTGACACTGGAGACTGGTTTCCACATCTTGCAAATATGGGAAAATACACTGTTTCCACATTATATTATGTTTCATTGTCACTTTACAGGATTGAGAGTGTTGCTCATTACAAGGCTTTGTTAATATTTTGGGCCACTTTCAATTCAATATTCACATCCATCTGGGATATTTTGATGGATTGGTCATTGTTCCAATTTGATGCGAAATATTTCTTATTAAGAGATGAATTAGGATTTCAAGTTCCATGGGTTTATTATCTTGCAATGATTGTTGATGTGATTTTGAGGTTTCAATGGGTGTTTTATGTTTTGTTTCCAAATAACATTCAACAATCTGCAATTACTTCTTTTTTGATTGGTCTGGCTGAAATCATTCGAAGATTTATTTGGGTATTTTTTAGAATGGAAAATGAACATGCAACCAATGTTCATTTGTTCAGAGCATCGCGTGATTCTCCATTGCCATATCCAACCATTGTCAGGACGCCAAGATCTTCCGATATTTTATACCAAGGAATGCCACAAGAGCAACCTGCTGATTTGGATTTGATGAGTACTCGCCGCTCAAGCTCAGTATTTGAGCCTGCCACAGTAAGTGACGCTGCTGATAAAAACATATTCAGTCGTTACCTATCGTATTTATCAAATATTTTGAGAACTGCACATATTAAGGATTTCCAGAGAAGAAAAGTTGACAAAGTCAACGAAGAAGCTGAGAATTCTGATGATGAGGATGATGAGGATGATGATGATTGATGAACCATCTCTTTTTGTATATTACGAAATTTATTATTTTTCACTTCCTATTTTTTATTTTTAATTTTATTCGGGCTGCATGGAAGATGATGTCACTGGCTCAACAGTTTTCTAATTTTCTTTATTTTCTTTCTAGAAAACAAGATTGCTCAGCCTGCATGCAAGTCAAGAAATTGTGTTAAAGTGTTCCTAATGAATGACAGAGATGTTGGCACAAATTAAGAAAACATTCACATTATGAATGGTTTGGTATTAAAAAAATTTTATTGAATTTTACATGAAACTTTTCTTGTCAATTAATGAAGTTTGCTGAACAACTCGAGCGTGAGATTGTATCAGAATGGCATACGCAATATTTAGATTACAACATAGGAAAGCTGAAGCTGGAAAAGCTAGTGAAAATTCTAGATAAGATTTTCTTACCTAACAAAAGTGCAAAACCGATGAGTGACGATCGCAGTCTAAACCCGATAATTGATGAAGGACCAGATGATCGAACAGCAGAATCAATTTTAAATGAACGTGTTCCACTTCTTATCAAAAGAAGAAGTCAATCGACATCAATTCTCTATAGAAAGTCTCTTAAGTTGAATCATGATTACCATGAAGAAGATATTGGAGTTGTTGCTAAAACAAGGTTCTTATCATGGGTCGATGATGAACTAGCAAAAGTTGCTTCATTTTATCATCAGCGACAGCAGTTATATTATTCGCGTTACACAATATTACTTGACCAGTTGGATCAACTTCGACATGCGCAACAATGTCAAAACTGCAGTCACCACTCAATGCATATTCCCAAACCATGGATTGAATCACCAACTTTGCCAAACTTTTTTTGGTCTGAAAACTTTTTCAAACCCAAGGAATATTATGAGCAAGGATATGTTGACAATGATGCCCAATTCACTAGCAGTGCTGCTATTGATATTGACACTGCAGAGGAAATGCTTAAAAATGCTTTTTATGAGTTGTACAAATCAGTCCAATTGCTAGATTCCTTTAAAGCTTTGAACATTCAAGCATTTGGGAAACTGATCAAAAAATATGACAAGAGGGTAGGTGATTCTATTCTTCCAGATTATATGATGAAAACAAAAAAACTAATCGTTACTGTAGATGAAGTTGAACATTTATCTCCCGACATAGAGGATGTCTATACCAATAACTTCTGTCAGGGAAATCGAAAATTAGCAATTGCAACCCTAAAATCCCATGATTCAAACAGCTCTTATTACACTTGTACTTTTATTGGTGGAATAATGCTAGGAATTTCAATTCCTATATTTTTCAAAATAATGGATCAAGTCAACAAAGAAAACGCTCTTTTAATGCAACTTTGGGCTAGTTTGTTTCTAATCATCTTGTCAGGTCTATACTTTTCATTCGATTGTTGGATCTTTGAACAATATAAAATAAACTACAAGCTTGTATTTGAAATGAATACTCAAAAGACATTGAATTTTAGACAATATATGATGATTTACTCATTTCTATTTTGCTGTGGATGTTTATTAGCGTATGAAGGTATGGTCAATAATATAGTATTTATGCCGCACATTTTCCTACTTGTGATATTGGCACTACTGATAATACCAATTGATGTACTGTTTTTGAATTCAAGAATGTGGCTCATTGATTCAATTGTTCGATTATTACTCAGTGGGTTCTATCCTGTACTATTCAGAGACTTCTTTTTTGGTGTTGTGGCATGTTCTATGACTTATCCAATATCTAACCTTGTTCTATTTGTCTGTACATTCAGGACTAATTACTGTGGTAAATGTGGACCAAATTTCTCTCATTTAATGGGATTCATGACTTCTTTACCACCTTTATGGCGTGTTTTTCAATGTTTCAGAAGATTTGCTGATACTGGAGACTGGTTTCCTCATTTTGCAAATTTGGTCAAATATTCCATAACTACAATATATTTCATTTGTTTGTCAGTATTCAGGATAAATCCTAATTCAACCACAAAATTATCATTTATTTTTGTGTCAGTTGTCAATTCCTCCTATTCCTCTTTTTGGGACATATTTATGGATTGGTCACTATGTCAAGTCGATTCTGAAAATTTCCTTTTAAGAGATGTTCTAATTTATAAAAATCACTGGATTTATTATACAGCGGCAGTTTTGGATATATTTATGAGATTCCAATGGATACTATTCATTGTAGGAATTAATCCTGTAGTTTCAGGATTTTTAGTTGCATTCATAGAACTTACAAGAAGATTCATATGGCTGATATTTAGAATGGAAAATGAACATGCTACAAATGCCTTTTTATTTAAAGTCTCAAGAGCGTGCAAATTACCATATAAAATTCATTTACAAAGAATAGTACCAAGTACAGTTAGAAACAACAATATGCAAGAACAGAACAATACTAATACAACGGAAGAAAATTTGGAAATTAGCAGTATTTATTCTACTCAATCTGCAAGATCAACAAAGTCAAACTGGGTCAACATATCAAAAATTGTGTCAAATGCACACATAATGGAGTTTCAAAGAGAAGATAAACAAAAATAGAGCCTCCCGGATTCATTTCTTTCTTATATGTAATACCCCCGATTTGTGTCCAGAAAATTATTCTTTGACAAAATATATATAGATCTATATATTTTGTATATATGCACCAAGAATATCATAAATTTTGAATAACGCCACTAGGCCTGTTGAACTTTAGCATATGCAGGAGGTCTGATCCTTCTACTGATAATTTTGACCAACCAAACAGGACAGACTGATATTCCAATGACAATCATACATTTGATCCAAAACCAAAATCCCATTGTGCTTAAATCAAAGTATTCACCCAAGAATGGAATTGATACAAAGTAGAAGGACAATGTAATTAATTGACAGTAGATCATGACCTTTGTCCATTTATTCACTTCAATTGCAACCATCAATAACTCATTCAAAATCAATGAAGTAAAACTTAATGCAACTAATGAAGTGAAACTTTCAACATCTAAGGATTGCCAAAATTGTGATAATAATTGAATAATGATACCTTGGTAGATTGAAATACCAACCCAAATAAAAAAGGTCTTATAACTTAATGAGACGCCTCTTGTCAAATCTTGATATAGTTCAGGGTATAATGTCACTAAATGTTCATCCACATCACAATCCAATACCAACGAAAAAACAGGCATCATAGTGTATAAAGTTGCATAACCAACCATTAACCAGCCTTGGTAAAGAGCTAAAGGTTCAAACTTGGAGCTGATTGAATAAACCACTTGACAAACTGACATAATTAACCCTCTGTGAATAACAAACTGAGAAAGTTTAGCGCTTCTCTTATAAGAGTTTCTTCCATGCCACAGCAATAAGTTGGTGACATAGGAAAATTGAAGAATAGAATAATCTGCTGCTAATGAAGCTTGTTTTCCTTCTTTACCAACAATACCGAGACCTACATCTGCGGCTTGAATCATAGACACGTCATTTCCACCATCACCGATACAGCAGACCCGTTTTTTTGTCAAATTTCTGATCAATAATGCAACATCTGCTTTCTGTTGAGGTGTACAACGACAAGCAATAACAGTCGGCAAATTAACAGCAATCTCAAGGAATTCATTTGGAAAATAGGTTAAATAAATTGCAAGTGATTCACCATCAATCAATAAACAAGCATCCCTATTTGATTGAAGATAATGGATTTTATTCAATGCAATTTCCTTTGAATTCATCTTTTCAATGACATGAACATATTGCCCCCTGGATATCAATTTTGCACTGACCCCAATACATCTGGCTGTTTCAACTTTATCACCAGTTAACATCCAAATCTTTATTCCTGCATTTCTCAAAGATTCAATTGATGATTTAACATGATCTTGTAATTTATCTTCAACACCGGTTATACCAAGAAGCTGCAAATCTTGCTCCAGATACCTCGAGATCACTCTTTGAATTAGTAATTCACGACCAGTGAGTGAAACAGAAGCCTCTTGGAATTTTTGGGAAAATTCATCCCATTGGCTCAAAGTTAACTTCTTTCTACCAATTACCAAAGTTCTAAGACCTTCTCTTGCCATGTTACTAGTCTCTTCATCAAGCCAATCATTGAATGATACAATTTTGGACATCACAGTATCAGCACCTTTTTGAAGAAACCAAAGTTCATCCTTTGATTTATCTCTAACCACAATACCCATCCTCTTAGTATCCGAGTTAAATGGGAAGACTTGAAGGATATCAAAATGGTATTGAATATTTGATTCATTATGTAACAAAATTATTGAATTTCTATCTCTCTTAGTCAAAGTCAATCCCACTGATTCAGTAAATTTAACAATTGCAATTTCATCTGGAGATGCAGCTTGGTAATCTAGTAATCCTTCATCGTAGGTTGGTGTAACATTATGACAAAGGGCTAAAGCCAGAACAATATCCCTCACTCTTTGACTCAAATCCCGTCTTTTAGAGGATTGTGTTCCTAATTGAGATACATATTCTTTAATTAAATCAAGTGAATCATTAGCATAAGAAACTGAACCAAGGTGTAGTTTCTTCATTTGCATTTCGTTTTGAGTTAAGGTCCCAGTTTTATCAGTTAATAAATATTCTATTCTACCTAAGTCTTCGGGAATAGTGGAAGTTCTGACAATTGAATCTGGAATTGAAGAATCATTTTGAATCTGATGGGCGTAAACAGATTTAGCTAAGTCCAAATTGACTCTTAGAGAGACAGGAATGATTGTTGAAAACAAGATGAGAAATCTAAAAATGTCTAGATACCAATCACTTGAAAAACCTTGAAATACAACCAATAAAACGGAAAGTGCAAACACGGAAATACAGAGGAGTTTAGAAAGATCATTTATTTCTAATTCCAATAGACAAGTTTTCACGTTAGGTTGAGAAGTATTTAAGGCTTGTTTAGTTTGAGGGCCTGTATATACTACCATACCAATACATGATCCAGATGCAACAACAGTATTTCCCCATAATGTATTGTCAACGTTTAATGGGACAACAGTTCCATTATAGGAGATATTACCAACAAACGAATGAATGTCTTTATCAGGAGGTGAAGAGGATAAAATAATTGAGGCCATTTGAGAGAGTTCCATTGACTGTGTTAGATTCGAAGCTAATCGTAACTTCCAATCGGTTTCACCATCTAATTGATCTGTTTTGATAAATGATTCACCTGAATTTTCGGAAGATTGAAGCAGAATCAAGTCTGCGGGAACTCTTTGATCTTTATGAATAGTAACTATATCTCCAACATTGAGGTCTTGAGCCATGATTGGGGAGTTAGATAATGAAAGGGTATAAATTTGTTCATTTAATTGTCGATCTCTCTGTTTCCTATGATATTCATCAACAATTTCCTTGGAAATTGTTATAGTAAGAACAAAGGCCAAGGGCAACACATAAGAAGAAAGATATCCAATTCTCAGAGGAGGAAATGCTTGAGAAAGCGCCACCAAAAGAAAATACAAATTAACAAATAGTTTAAATTGATTGAACAGCACGCTAGGAATCAACCCCCATGTGGAGTATTTCGCATTAGAAATCCTGTTAGGTGACCTTGAGGAAACCTCCATTGGATTAAACAACGATTTGACCGAAATGTTTGAAAGAAAAAGGGTTATATCTTATATCAACAAGTTTGGATATTTTTCATCTTGTACTAATGGTTAATATTATTATATATTATAAATAATGTATAGATTGAGAGCAAAATACAAGGCAAGTGTCAAGTAATTTAAACTCTACAATTGGAGATATTCAAAACTAAAATGTCACTAGCGCCTTGTGCTTTCAATTGATCTAAAATAGAACCAGTTTCGGCCTTTAAAATCATACTTGAAACAGCTACCCAATTGGAATCTTCTAATGGGGAAACGGTTGCAGCTCTTCTACCAGGTGTTATCTTTAATAAACCTTCAAGGACATCTCTTGGAGCATTGTAGTTACATAGAACGTATTTTTGTGCTGCTAATACACCTTCGAATCTATTGATGATCAGATTGACAATATCCTTGTGAGAAGGATTCTTAGAAACAATCAAACGGGCGGAAGTTTCACATACAGTTGCAATTGCGTGAAGACCGGCAGCTTTCATGGTTTCACCACTTTCAACCAAATCAACGATTGCATCACCAACACCAAGTGCACAGGAAGCTTCCACAGATCCACCAACGTATTTGATTTTAGTGTTCAATTGATTAAATTGTTGGAAATAATCATTGGTCAACTTGGTGAAAGAAGAAACAATGGTTTTACCTGCCAACTGTGAAGGGTCCTTGAAAGAGGACTTTTCAGGGACTTGGACTTGTAACTTACATTTACCGAACCCCAAATCTAATTTGATATCAACGTCAACCCCCGATTCCAGAACTTGATCATAACCTGTAATACCAACATCACAACGACCTTCACCCACGAAAGTTGGAATATCCGAAGCTGGTAAAAACACCAAAGCAATAGGTAAATTTAAACATAATGCAATATCAAGTCTGTTTGAACGTCTGAATTGGATATCCGCCCCTTTTAACATTTCAACACATTTTTCATATAATCTACCCTTCTTAGGGACTGCAAATAACAGTCTATCTTCCAAATGTTGAACAAACTCCATAATTTACTATTTATCAAGAATGAATAAATGACTAATGAGTCAAAGAAAAAAAAGTCCAAAATTCAATCACTGATATAAAAATAAATAATCATCACGTGTGCGGGGGAGAGAGGGGGAAATAATCATTAGGTTCATGAAGAGAAAAGAATGTTATGATTGGAATAATATTTAAAAGTTTCTTAAGAGATGATTTACAATGATATAAAATAATATATATATTTATCATAAGAGATGATTTACAATAATAGATAATTACATTTATGTTTTTGTATTAATATTTAAATGTATGTTATGTGTTTGTATTAATATTCAAGTGTATCTTATGTTTTTGTATTAATATTTAAGTGTATCTTATAAGTTAATATATTTATATATATATATATATATATTTATACTTATATTTATATTTATATTTATATTTATATTCCTTTTATAAGTTATAATATAAGTTATAATAATAATATATTTATGTACATATTTCTCTTTTATATATATATATATAATATTATTATTATATATTCACATTCATATTCATATTTCTCTTATACTTTATAATATATATAATAATATTATAATAATATATTCATATTTCTCTTATATATATATTTATATTTATATTCATATTCATATCTCTCTTATAACTTATAATATATATATAAGTTATATTTCTATTATATGTTATAATATAAGTTATAATAAAATATATATCTATCTTTCTTTTATAATTCTTTTATAAGTTATAATAATATATATATTTATCTTTCTTTTATATGTTATAATATAAGTTATAATAATATATATATTTATCTTTCTTTTATAAGTTATAATATAAGTTATAATAATATATATATTTATCTTTCTTTTATATGTTATAATATATATAATACTATTACATATATATAATACTATATATTTATAAATATATTTTTAGAAAGGATTAAAGTTTCCAGTGGTTATTTATATTTATAATTCACCAGAATCAACAATCTTAATTTCGGTTTGAGTTCTACCGGAACCTGAACCGTAAGATTCAATCTTCTTAACAAGGTCTAAACCTTCAACGACTTCACCGTAAACAACGTGCTTACCATCTAACCATGGACATGGGACAGTAGTAATGAAGAATTGAGAACCGTTGGTGTTTGGACCGGCATTGGCCATAGATAATAATCCTGGCTTGGTGTGTCTGTGGATGAAGTTTTCATCTGCGAACTTAGCACCGTAAATGGACTTACCACCTGTACCGTTGAAGTTGGTGAAATCACCACCTTGCAACATGAAGTCTGGGATAACTCTGTGGAAAATAGAGTCCTTGTAACCGAAACCCTTTTCTCCAGTACATAAAGCTCTGAAATTTTCAGTGGTCTTTGGGACGTCTTCGTAAAGTTGGAAGACAATTCTACCTGCTGGTTGGCCGCCAATGGCAATATCGAAGAATGTTTTGGACATGTTTTATTACTCTGTTATTCTATTAATTAACGTGTGTGTCAAGAAGAAAAAGTTGCCTTCGGCGAGAAAGGCGTGGCGCGTCCCCCGCGGGCCCCGCGGGCCCCGCGCCCCCCAGCAGGGGGCCGCGCTTGCTGGGGCGAAAAAAAAGGCATGTGCAAATTCTTCTTTTTGCCACCCATGAGAGGAAAGGGTTGAGCAATGAAGAGGAGTCGTGTGATATTGGGGGAAACGGAGGATAAATATGGCCAAAGAGGGGAGGAATACAGAAAACTAATGATAAGATCACCAGTTGATCGATTTTCGAAATTTGATCAATTGGATCCTAACGAGTATATTCTAAAAGCAATAGGGGGGGGAGAAGATAATATTCAAGAAAAGGATAATTTGTATGATAATATGAAGAAATATAAGGTAAAGAAGGTGGAATTGAAGAAAAAGGTGGGAGAAAATGAACAAGAAGAACAAAATAGGAGTAATAATAATAATAATAATAATAATAATAACAATAATAATAATAAGGAATTAGAATCAATACCAAAAGGATATTGGAGTGAACCTGACATATCAACTTTAAGTAAATTATCATTACCGAATCTTTCGAAGATACAGAACTTCTCAATAGGAAGAAATAATTACGGGAAAATCATCTTTCAATCACCGGTAGATCTTAGACAATTTTCCTCAAATTGGGGATTACTTTGGGAATCCGTTAGTTTTTCGAAAAATCTGGTCAATGTTAATCATCTCAATGGAGAAGGTTTGAATGTCCCTGCTATTATCTATCTTGAAAATGTTCATGCAGAGCCTAATCAACCATTAGATGACTTCATCAATCAATTGAAATCTCCTCTTGGAATGGAATTTATTTCATATGACGCACATTCGAAAATTTGGGCTTTTAAAGTTGACCATTTTTCAGTTTGGGGGTTAGTTAATGCCTCAACTGATTCTAAATTACTGTCACAGTTCAATAAACAGCAACAAGTTGAAAGAATGAAAATCAATTTGATGTCAAAAAAAAATGATGTTTCCTCTATCAATTATACAAATAACGAGGAGCTAAGTCAACTTCCCGGTTCTCTTGTCATGGAAAATAATGATGTGGATAACAAAGATAACAATAATAACAGCAATGTACTCGATATTCATATGATGGATGAAATTCAACCTATAACTGAACAAGATTTAAACCAAGTTACGGAAAAATCTGTTGAACCTGATATCAACGATATGTTGAATCTTGATAAAAATATTTCTTCTTCTCAATCTTTGAAATTAAATTTACAGGTTGATTCTGATTGGAGTCGTCAATTAGCTTTAGCAAATACGAATTTTTCAATTTTCAATACTTGTTCAATCACTGATCCTTTGAATTCTTCAAGTTCATACGAAAATTTGAAGCCTTCCCAAATAAATAAATCTTTATTCAAAGATGTTGACATTCCTCAAAAGTTATCAAACCCTCAAAAACTGGCATTCCCTGATTCTAATAAATACGCTAAAACGTTGCAATTTTATTCAAATAACAATAAGTCAAAACTCTTGAAAAGAGAATCCAATGGTTTTCCAATATCTCATATTGATCATTCCGTCAGGGATTTATCACCTGAAAGAGACTTTTTATCCTCTGAGTCTTCAAAATTATGGGATTTAGCTTCAATTCTTTGGGACTCTAGTTTGGTTCAAAATAAAAGAGAGTTACTTTGTGATTTTATTCAGAAAGAAATTAACTTTAATATTGAAATCAATGATACTTTGGATTCCATCGTGGAATTCATTTGCAAGGATGATTTAAATTCTGCAATTCAATTATCAATACAATCCAACAATTATCATTTGGCAACTTTGTTAACTTCAATTGGTGGTCAATCTCAAGAGGCTGCTGAATCCCAATTATTAGCTTGGTCTAATGATAATTCAATTCAACATGTCCCACCCCAAATTATCTGGATTTATAAATTGTTAAAGGGTGATTACGTTTTGAGTGAAAACTGGGCCATCGTATTATTTCTTGGTTTGAAATATACTGAAACTGATTTTGATCAAGTTTTGAATTCTATTAAATCGCTGAAACCTGATGAAGCAAACATTTATTATAGATTAATAATGACATACATCACGGGTGAATCTAAAGATTTTGATACTCAGACGTCATTCTTATTATCAATTGCATGTGGAATTAATTTTCATAATATTGATTCCGTCATAATCCAACTAAAGGATATGCTTTTGGATAATGATCATTTTGAAGAATCATTATATGTATTATCATTTTTGAATGATGATGAAAAGGCCAAGAAAGAAATCACTGATGTCACTGAATTATACATTAAAGAGTTAAATATTGTGGATAATGATTTACAGCTAAACTATCTGAATTCAAAATACGGTGTTCCCAAAAAAGTTCTTCACATTTCTCGAGCAAAATATTTGTATTCAGTTGAGAGATTTTATGATTCAGCATTAGAATTTATCAAAGGTTCCCAAATGGAAAAATCATACGAAGTCTGTCTTGAAAAAATCGCTCCTCAGTATGTGATAGGTGGGAATCCTACAGACTTGACAAAACTGAAAGATTTATTATTACAGTTTTCTAATCAAAAGGATTGGAATGAAGGCGGAAAGATTTATGTTGATTTCATAGATAAATCACCGGATTTGAAGGATACTTTACCATTTTTAGTAACAAAAACTTGGCACCAGCGTGTAGCTAAAACTCTCATGCTTAGAGAGTTGGAAAATTTATAAATTAATTTGTATAAAAGTTTATTAAATCAAAAACCTAACATTTCTATAATATTTAAAATCTCTTGAGAAGTAGGAGAATCGGGGTATTTTATTAAGAAATTGGAACCTTCGTCACAACATTGAGCTAATCTTGGATCTAATGGTAAAGACCCTAAAAATGGAATATCCATCTCTTTTGCTAATTGTTGACCCCCACCAGTTGTCGGTTTGAAGATTTTGGTTTGACCTTGACAGTTTGGACAAACAAATCCTGCCATGTTTTCTATTAATCCTAGAACTTTTATGTTAGCCTTTTTGCAGAATCCGATCTCTCTTCTAACATCTAAAAGTGCCGTTTCTTGAGGTGTTGTAACAACAATTGCTCCATCAATACCAACTTCCTTGAGAAACTGGACAATACTTAGATGTTCATCTGATGTACCTGGTGGTGTATCAATGACCAGATGATCTAAATCGCCCCATTGAACATCTTTCAAAAACTGTTTAATCATGGAAACCTTTTTAGCAGCTCTCCATACAACGGCTGAATCATCATCTGGTAAGAGAAATTGCACTGACATTACACCTAAATTGTCAGCGACGTATATTGGACACCATCCATCATTTGAAACATGAATTTCTCCTCCGTGATGTTGTCCCATCATCAATGGTAAAGATGGTCCACATAAATCCAAATCCATCGCACCAACTTCTACATCTGGGTCAATACTAAGTGCATGTGATATCAATGTTGATACTGTGGATTTTCCTACCCCTCCTTTACCCGAAACCACCAATAGTTTATGTTGAATATTTCTCAATCGTTCAGTTATCAAGTCCAAGTCCGGATCCACTTGTCCATCTTTTGGTAAAGAAAGGCACGTTTCTTTACTCGGGCAAGTCTGGCAAGCGTCGGCTTTACCTGCCTCTTCGTTCAGCGGGCCGGGGCAGTGTTCGACCTCTAAATTTGTCATTTATGATAAAAGATTATAAATCAATTATATAGCAAAAAAGCATTTTAGAGATTTTTACTACGACGCCTTTTTATTGAATTGAAATCTCAAATATGGGGCTTAATTCCCATTGGGGGGACTCTTTTGTCAACTGGTACCTCTTCAGCCGGTTTTCTATTATCAATTGTTGTTTTTATGGGTGCAAAGAGGATCAACAGGCGTTGTATAGTGTCCATCATCATGATCTATTGGTGAAAGCCAAATTAGATAGGGATTATCGAATATCCAACGTTATATCATATATTGCAAGAGGAGAGCTGTGCTTTTTTCAAATTGAAACGTCGAATTCGGAAACAAGCGGTGGTATAAATCAATTGAAAGACGCCATTAATAATATTATATTGGAAAATAATATCCCTCTTCAATTCAATGATGCAACAACATTTGATTCGTCGAATTTAATGACTAATAATAGTCGACAGAATCCATCAAAAGGTAGTAAATCGAATTCCGTGGTCTACCTCAGTCTTTTACGTGCAATCACGAGATTTTTATCTTGGAAACTTTTGGATACTCACTATCTATTTGAATCAGTATCCCAAAATCTTTCAATTGAAATCTTACCATTCAGTTCACATTTATTAGTTTCAAATACCGTTCAGAAAAAAATACCACACGTCACTTCATTCTCAATTCTTAGACTAAACCCAGTTATCTCAGCGAAAAACGAAATCTTGGTAAACATCAATTCCACAAAATCAATGTTTTATAAATTGAAAGACTTTTTGACCACAGAGGAAAAAACATTCTCAATTTATGTGCTTCCTTCAGCAATGAAATATTCTTTGGCAATGCCTTCCATAAATGAATCTATTGTGAATAATGAAAAAATCGAAGCATCGGATGCTTTATTCAAAATAATTCAAGATTTGTTCAATTTCCATCTTTCAGAATCAACCAAATGGATCAGATTGATCTCTCCTTTTAATAAAAAAGAATTACTATGGCCCGTTGATCTCTGCGTAATTCAATTTTCAATTGATTGTAAACTGCCTCACCAATTGAAGGAATTGGAAATACCCGTTACAACATCACATATGGGTGATATCTATGAATCCATCAATGGTTTCATCAATCTTAAACTAGAAGACGATATAAATGACATACAAAGTAATGACAAGTCAAATTCCAAATCCGATGCCACAGAAATTTCACTTCATGTTCCTAGCAATGAAGATGCCAATAAAATAGCTTCAAATGTGAGGGATACCATTTCAAATACCTTTCATAATGAGGATGTTAATCATTCTAACAGCGAAATTTCTAATGAAGACGACGATGATGAACAATGGGATGATTTATTTGGGAGTGAGAATAATAGTCAGAACCAATTTATCTCCAATAATGATATTGATAAAAATATAAATGATGATAATGATGATGATGATGATGATGATTTGGACCAGCAACTAGATGAATTATTGAATACAGAATCAACTGGCTCGAATATCCTTCCTGTTAATGATTACCCACAAAACGAAGAACCTGACAATTTCAATGAATCATTTTTGCTGCCATACAAAGGTGGTTATTCATCTCCTTTATATAAAGATCCAGGTGCCCCATCTCCACAGGAATTTCAGATATTTGCACCCACTCCTGAATCAACAATGACTTCGGTGAATGCCAATGTGAATGCAGCCACTGGTTCCATCTTTTCGCCTCTATGTTTTAACCCATTGATTGAAAGAGATATTGATAGCAAGTACTCAAATGGTGGCAAATTTCATTTTAAGCATGATAGTTCAAACAATAGCGCTGATTTGTTCAAGATGAAGGGCAACTCGAATTCTGATTCCTCTGATTCAGAAATTGATATGGATGCATTACCATTGACGGAATTTGATGGTAATTTAAACGAAGACAAAATTGAGGAAGAAGAGGATGATGATGATGATGATGATGACGACGAAGATGACGATGATGATGACATTGATGATAACAATAATTTTCTGAAATTTAATTATGAATTTGGTGGCGATGAAGAAGATGAAGAAATGGGAGATGCGGGACCTATTATAAGTAATGATAATGTTTTAAATTCCTCTGGACTTGATTTGATTGGCTTGAATCAATATGATCTATATCAAGAAGACGCCAATGCGTCATCCCATATTTTGCCTCAAAATCTGGAAGTTGAAAATAGTATCATAGATACTAAGCTTCCTATCAATTGGTTGAATATTATTCGACCTCGAATGACATTTCAAGGTCCATACAAGATTCATTCGGAAAAGCCAATTGTACAGAAAAGGCTATTACCTATATTACAAGAATTAGTTGTCAGTTTCAATTCGGCTACGCCTGTTGGAGAAGGATTTAGACAAATCGACACTGATTTCGAATTTTTAATGAACAAGCTCTTCAAAGGGGTAAGAAAGCTATTATTTAGTGAAGTGTTTGGAAATAACATTTCTGGTGATATTCTCTTTGATTGTCTATTCAATCCGGCTGTTGACAATGATGATATCATGGAAATTCCATCGGAGTTAGACACTAGCTCTAGTATATGGAACATATCACACCCGCTCAAGCCCACCATGTTTCAAGCAAAGTTAAAGAATAGCCTTGATGATATTTTCATAAATGAGACCAGCTTGAACTTTTGGAAAATACTAAATCTAAATCCATATTATGAAAAAAAGGATTTTGTTATGGTATTACTGGTACCGAAGTTTTCACCAGGTTATAATCAAAGGGCAAGGCAATTCAAGGATGAAATAATTCAAACGTACGTCGATTTAGGACTTGGGAACATAAAAAGTTGTCTATTTATCGAACTACAGATTGAAGATTACTGGAAAGGTGCATCGACGTATTTCAAGGATTATGTGAACGATTGGCTGGCTTTGACGACCAACTCTAATGTTTTGATTATGGCAGTCAATCCAGAAAAAATCATTTCGATTTCATCATTGATATCATTTTGTGAAGTTTGCAGTGTATTCAAAGATATATATCCTTCATCTTCTACATTTTACAAGTTTCTTGACATGGACACGTTTTATTCGGTTGAAGTCGATCAAATAGTTGCAATAACAAGGGATTATTGTAGAGAGCTGTGTCTTCAGCTTTATAACATATGTCCACATGATCGGGAATTAAAAGATAGAAAACCACCTATTTATATTGGAGAGGAAAATTCAATAAAATTAACCCTAAATCAAGCTGAGTCTCCGATTAAGAATGATCAATATCTTCATGTATGTTATGAACGTTCTATCGACAAAAAATGGGTTGTCGCGAGCTGGATAAACCAACATGGAAACATTAATTTCACAAAAACGTGGTACATTGAAGCTTCAAGTACCTTTTCTCAGATCAGTGATGAAATGATGGAAATTAGTTTGAAATATGCAAGCAGAAATTTAAACTCAAAAACTTTCATGATATTAACAAGACTGAACAATATATTTCCTGATGATGAGTTGAGTGAATGGAAAAGACTTTCAATGAATCGAAAAGTCTGCTTAATTGTTGTTACTGTTGATCCTGAACCTTGTACATTACTTCTGACAAATAACCCAGGAATGAACATAATAAGTTCTAGCCACAATCCAGGTGCAAGCAATAAAGCACTATCAACCCCAGGTACTGCTATTTTAGTAAGCACTAACCCTAACGGAATTCACATTTCATCGCTAGGAAATGGCCCTGGAAGCAGTGTCAGATTTGAATCTCCAGATTTATCCATGTTCACACCATCATATGATATAGTAGCATCTCCTCTTGAACAATCACAAGTACAAAATAGTGCACAGGCCCCGCTTACATCACTACCTTCTGTTTCTGAGCAGGTGGATGTTCCTGTTTTAATTGACATTGATCAAACAAGTGTCGGTATAATATTACCAACATCTCAAGTCTTGAGCAATCAAAATGTCAGGATACCATTGAAAACTTGTTATCTCATCAAACATGGGGATCTTGGATTAATTGATAATAATTGTATTGAGATCAATTTATTGAGTTGTTATCCAACCCTAAGCGTTGATGATGTGTTAGTAAATATCATGACTCAGTATAAGGATTTAAATGTTCTGAACAGATTTTGGGGTATGAAAGATATTGGTAGAAACGTAGGCCCTGTTGGATTTGAGAAAGTTTGGGTGGATGATGAAAATGAAAAGCTGCAGTATCTTCAATTTAGAAAGCAGCAACAATCGCAGATTCATCAAGAGAAAACAAGTACTAATGATGGGGATACAATATTACCAATTCATATTCTTACAGTAAGGAAAATGATGGACATTCTTGTCCGTTTAAAACTTGGTGAATGATTTATATAGTGTTTTATGTACTTTTAGCTTAATGGAAGATGGTTCGATTAGAAAAAAGAATATCTTTTTGCGATAGAGAGTAGGCTTCGGTGTTCATCCGTTCCTTTCTATTCACCAGCAAGAATTTAAGCTTTATTAGATATAAAAAAGATATCCCTCCTTCCGGGATCGAACCGGAGACCCCAAGATTTCTAAATTCAATTACAGTCTTGTGCTCTTCCAACTGAGCTAAAGAGGGTTTTTATTGACAGATATGGCCAAAGCTGCATTAAGTTCCATTGATTGTATGGACAAACACATCAACTCTTACACAATCAATAAATGAAAAAGTACTGTTGACGAACAGTTTAGAAAAAAAATCTTAAACAATGCTTTCCGCTGAGATTAAAGTTAATTGTAATAAGTCTTGATAGCATAATATGGGTAAATAGTGTATAGTTGTTGGTTGATTGCACATGTTGATGATAATCGAAATATACAAATGAGCATCTGTAGTGTTAATTGCAGTTATTAATAATGAGCTCACTTTTTGATGGTTAGTGGTGGTGATGTTTGCCTGTTCATGCAAACACGAGTCTTAATATCCAATCAATCATTTATGAAGGAATTGTAAATTTCATGTTATGTTTGTACCGCTCATACATACTTGAATTTTTTGTTTCACACCAGCATATATAATATATTTAAGTTCAAGTTCAAGTTTCTTCATCAAATTGTTGAAAGTAATAAAAAGATTGAACTGCAGCTAAAAAAAAAAATCTTGCCGGCTACTTTAATTAATGTTTCGATTATTATCAAATGCGTAAGCACTACAAAATGAGCCGCTACATGTTATAAACTGAAAAAGATATGAAAAGATTTAGCCCGTTTGTCAAATATTATCTATTCATGGCTTGCCTAGCATCTAGTGAAACCTCATTATCTGACGACATTGTTAAGCATATATTCCTTCTTAGAAAGAAGTCTTGAAACATGAATAAACATTTTTTTAATATTCTTCAAAAGTATTTGCACTGCTTTAGAGCTTCCAAACAGTTCCAATAACTCACAATTACCAAGGAAATAAAACCATAGAAAACCATATCTTTGCTTTTCCATGAATATGGCAGATGTTTTGGAACGCTTGAATGCCATTAGGTTTAAAATTAAAAAAGCACATGAAGTTACCACTAGAAAACCAGTTTTGAAAAAGCACTACTTGATCGGTTATAGATAATCCGCAAATGTATTACAGTCGGCAAAACACAAATAGGAAAAAAAATTTATAAAACCTTTAAAGAAAGAAAACAGAATAGAGGGAACAAATTTAATACATTCACATATTTTGCGACTTGAAGTTAAGCTGGTCATTTCTGAAATTTTATTTTCCAGTTATGCTTTGAATTCTGTTAAATGGTGTAGATGTTAGATTAGATTGTGCATTTTAATATTTTAATTTTTTTCTCCAGGTACATATTATCTTTTTCTTATTTACTTTATACATGAGGTCACATTTTATCAACTTTGTCTCTACAATTTTTTATAGCTTCTACAACCTGTTTGGGTGGCTCCTTTATTGTTAATATTGTTAATTTTTATGAAACACTCGATTAATAGGGATCTTAAATATGTATTACGCTCAAGTTAACACCCGGCTGAGAAAATATGATAAACCCCAGTTTTTTTGATATTCATTGCTTTTGCTATAAAAGCAATAAATTAAGGCTTTTTTAAAACTGTTTTTTGGAGGTTTTGCACTGACGAAAATCAAAACCATATTGATTTAAAGATGTTTTGGAATTATGATACTTGCATCTATTCTGTTGAAACTCATTTACTACAAGAATGGAAATTAGTTTTTTAATGATTGATTCAAGTAGAAAAAATAATTGCACCCCTTAACTTCTTTTGCTGCACATTCAATAATACATTTACTTACAAGTTTTCAAATCTTAACACAAAACCAGTTCTATTGAAGCTTTAATCCGATTACTCAGGTAACTTTAGGAATTTCAAGGGGGCGCTTATGTTTACAGGCTTTAGGTTCGAAACTGTAAAATGGTATTGAGGGAAGCTTTGTTTGCCTTTATCAATCACCCAAAACAATGCCGGGCCCTAAGTTAAAATTTCCGTGCATTTAATTCAGTGTATCAGCATTTTTCTTATCAATTTTCTTATGAAACTATCAAGGAATCTAAAAGGTATTAATTATATCAACAAAAAGTTTGGCAACAAAGACAGAAAAATAAAAGAGAGAAATTGCTATTATATCATAGACATTGTGTTTTGGATAGAACCTTGCATTCAGCATGTTTCGAAACAGCTGTATTTGTATGATTTGTAGTGTAGTGGTATTACCTGTTAAGTTACTTTATACGCATATTAGTAAAGGTTATGTGCATTGATACACACCATGGTGTATTAAGTAATGTTAAAACTGTTAAAAAATAGAAGATATATTCTATACGGCTTGAGTTCTCAGCTTCTGTATTCTTAAAACTAATTTCTTGGAAAATTTAAATGAAGCGGATATCATACAAATTTACTTGTTTGCAAATATCAGGACGTTTTGCATTAATTTGGATTTCTATCCATACCTTGAAATCTAATTTGAAATTTTGCTGGGTTTTACCCTATATTTTTACAAGCAGTCAAAAACTTTGGAAGATATAGTTTTTGAACAAGAGACTATAATATTCTGACAGAGAAAGTTTGATAAAAATTGATAATAGAAAAACTTGAATATCTTGCGGAACATCTACTGCGTATAGTTTTTTTAAACATTGAGGAGATCAAAAGAAAGATTTGAAATTAAGAAAAAGTGAATCTTCAACTTCCAATCGAGGTATTTCCAAACAATAAAGTATACTTTTAATTGATATCCAATAAGGGAACATTCTTAGGGAGTTAAATAGATCGTCTGCTTTCAATGTTTCAATATGTTTCAATTAAAATACGACGCACCGAATACCTTCCAGCTCCGGTGAATCAACGTCATGATTAGTCTACAAAAAGTTGATTTTGGTACCTATTTTGTCATCGAAGAAATTTCAAGGAATTGCATATAAATGGAGCTGAATTATATAGGTTAATTTTAACAGCTAGTCTAAATTTTAGGTAATTTGACATAGAATTCTGGTATGAAATAAAACTTTGAGTTAATGAATACTTCAAATAAGCAAAATAAGAGAAATATTCAATAATAGCTGGGTCAAAGGAATGCTGCCCAAAATTAGAAATAATGTTTTTGTGTCACCTCCGAACTCATTACAGCTGATGCTATCAAAAAACCAATTTTAACCAAATAATTTTCCTGATGAACATTAAATAAAAAAGGGTTTTTTTGCAAATTGATTTAGTGATGGCTTATCGTAAAATTTGTATTATAATTCTTCAAAGTTTTAGTTCTTCAATATTCATAGATGATTTCATTAGTTTTGTTTCCGAAATGGTAATGCTGATGAAACAGAAGCCAAAAACTCTCAACTAAAATCAATGATATATTCGATTTCCAAAATGAATTTATAGTTCAAGAATTTTGGAGGAGTTGAAATTTGAGGGTAATAAAATATATCTAGTGCTATTTAGAATAAAAGATTGTTTGCATATATGGACACAATTCCTGTAATAAGACAAAAAGCTCAAAAATCATCAAAATGTTTTAATCATTTCGTGAAGTCAAGTTAGCAATAAAAATGCTGGAGTTTCAGTTGACATAAGTATTATTTTTTGAATAATTCAAAGATCTATTGAAAACAGTTAAGTAGGGAAAAGAAGAGAATAAATTTTTTAAATTAATTTTTTTTGTAATGGTACTAATACTTAATCAAAGAAGTAATGGAAAACAAATTTGTAAATTAGAATTTTACAAGAATTCGTAACTACTTAAAATACAACCCCAGTTTTGTAAAGCACCAATAATTGTCGTTAAGAACAATACCATTTTGAATATTTCAAATATTAGTAGTGAGTGAGCCTTGAATTTTTTTACTATAGCCCTTGCGTTGTTATGGCTTGAAGAAATTAGGATGAAAAGCTAATAAAAAAAAACATTAAGCACCAAAGCAAATATGAATAATTGCTACTTATTTGCGTTTATATATAAAGCTTTTTTTACTTTTATAATGATGCCACACCAAACAAATTTATACTGATATTAAAAAGGTTGAGTTTGTGGATCACTAACATTATCAATTTCTTTATGTTTATGAACAGATCAGCTTTTTTATTCCTATCATGTTTTTAGTAATTCTTTTTTTCAAGATTTTCATTTCCATTCCTATCTTCTCGATTTGAGCAATTCTCTTAAAAAAAGCACTAGATGCAAAGGAAGATATAGCTGAGTCTTTTGAGCTCTAATAAATATCATATTGTTGCAGTAACAATGTTTGCTTGGAATCGCGAACTCCATACAGATTTGGCACATTAAGGGTTCAGAATGAACGAATGTTTATTGTATGGCTTGGAAATTAGAAAGTGGTCCAAAGCTTAACAATAGCAGAATCAACAAAACGTAATTTCAAAATATTTTTTTGAAGCTTATAATTATTAGGTTGTTGAATATTAGCGACGATGAATCTTGATGAATCTTCTGTAAGAAAAAAAAAACCGCTTTGTGGTATTGAGGATATATACAGCACAAATTTATTTTACTTCAAAACAGCTGAATAGGTTGAAAGCCAAGTTGTTTATTTAGATTCAGAATGGTTCAGTTGGATTTGATGTTACCAATGTAGGGCCTCAAACCAAAAACACTTGGCAATTGTTGATTATTTTTGCAGCAAAGGGTATAGGCACACAATGAGCGGGCTTGAAATCCATCCATTTTCAGAGCCAGTTGATTTAGCTGATTTGTCACACTGTTTTTCGTACTCAGTTGGATTAGCTAAAGACTTTTATTGTCAACATAGACGTGTTTGCCAACCTAGTGTTTTGTTTGCATCGCAATTCCAGATCCACCAAAAATGGCCAATGAATTTGCTTTTTGCTGAGGGTGTATAAGCTTTCAATATTACATCTCATCACATATATATTTCTTCTCAGTTGGGAAAAATTTGATATTCCATAACTGATTATCTAGTTGTCTCAGTTTCTAAAATAGATATTTTTTATTGCAATAGATATAATTTGCTTTAGATGAGAACACCAAAGAAGTAATTTCCTCCCTAATTTTGTTACTTTAGCTTTATATCGTTGATCTAATTTTTTACTTTCAAGATAAACTTGTGAGTGGTGAGTACACTATTAAATAGTATGGTTTAAGGTAAAAGATATTCACACAACAATATTTCTTATCAACTACAATTTATTCATATGGACCATAGAACTGGATCTAAGCAACGATATAATTGAGCTCAAAAGTATGTTAGTCTCTTATGAACCGTTAATTAGTTGGAAGATTACTTCTGAAAGATGATATCGAGTCAAGCCTGAATAATAGATTTATAATACGACTCTGATACAACAATAATAAAACTTTAAGTAAATATTTTTCTTAATGGGATGAGCGTAAGAATTTTTTGCATTGACAGATGTGCTTGGTTTGACACTACACGTTTTCATTCAGAATAACAATCATATATTGTCAATAAATGAAGGGACCTGTTTGCCAATGATTTTGGCAGCATCAAATTTGATTGTTTTGGATGGAGCTAAATAAAAGTAATTTTTTTGTTTAACATCTATATAAAACATACATCGGGTGTTAAAACTATTTGGTGAGGTAAAATTTATTTTGTGAAAAAGCAAATGGAATAAACTGTGAATAAAAGATTTAACGGGGCTCAAGTTATGAAGCTCACAAAACTGACTAGTTATCGAAAATTTACATACACCAGGGATATAAGGTTTTGAAATCAATTTTTAATTATAACTATAATTATTTTAATTATAACTATAATTATTTTTATCAAAAGCAATAACTGTTTGTAAAATTTTAGGAAAAATGTTCTGTGTTTTTAATCATAAGGTCCAATCAAAGAACCTTCTTATATTTTTTCCTAGCAACAATAACTAAATGCCACCACTTGTACTTAATGCATGCTGAAACATAAAATTATAGAAGCGATCAAAATTATAACATACATGGATGCATGTTTTAACAAAATATTAAGGTATTCAAAAACCTTGACGAAAATCAAATTAGGTTTGAAGGATATTGATTTTATTGACATCAACAATAGTGGATGTTACACCTAAAGACCACTTTTTTTATACCAATCATTGGTGACGCATGCTGAAATCACCCCATGTTTTTTTTCAATTTTATTTCATAAAACCATGGTAAACCTCGTATTCTTTGTTTTTAGATTACAACAAATAAAATAATTTTATTTTTAAATTATCTGCCACAGCAATTTACAGACTACTTCTTTTTAAAGTTTGTTTTTTTCCGCGTTTCATATGCAATTCAGATTTAATTTTATGTGGTAATTGAAATCAGTTATAGATAATGATTCAAAGGCAATCAAAATATTATAGCACTGCATCCATTGCCATATTGGTGATGAAAGCGCAATTCTCACTCATATTTGTACTATGTCTTAATAAATTTAAGCAAATTAAGTTAATTATCCATTCAAAGCATTTTTGGAATCTTATTTATTAATAAGTTTGTTTAGAAAGAAGAGAAAGTTACATTTAACTGAAATCCTTCTATGGAATTAAAGCATTAATTAGAAAGTTTAATTATTTCACAACTTTTTATTTTAGACTTTTACTTTGGAATAGATGATAAAATGCAAATTTGTGTCTGCATTCATTTTTCTGTACAATAAGCCTAAAAAATTGATAAAACTTTTTTTGTAACTATAATGTTACAGCTGACAGTTCCGGAAAGATTATCTAAGTAATTATACATATATCATGGAGTAGGTAGGAACAATTCTTTCTTTAATTTCTTTGATTTAGGATACATGCTTAACAGTAAAGCTGCATTAGCATTCTGAGAGATGTCTGCCTCCAAATTTTCAATTTTGGTGATCACACCCGTGTTTTTCGCCCCCAAAACCAATATTAAACAACTCTTAGGACACCAAAATATTGATGTTACTTAGATCCACGCAGGATTCAAAGAAATAACTAATTTATTTTAGATGTGGAATGTTTACATGAGCTTAATCCAATTTGAAATCCGTGCCTTTATTGAAGCGTTTATGGTTGATTGGCCCGCAAATCTCTCCATCATCTTAATGCACCACTCAACAACAGTTTTTGAAATAAGTTTTGTTTTTAGCAAATCGGATTTGCAAGTAATAATTTTATAAGTTGGTATTGGGCTGAGTCTGCCCAGTGCTCTATATTAACCTGACAACTAAACTTAAAAATATTGGTTAAATACAGTACAATAAGAACTCCTGAGGATAACTGCGTAATATTGCACTTTTTCTTCAATTTGTATAAACACGATTTTATTATGATCTTGCTCAATCGTATCTCTTTCATTATTTAAATATGTGAAAACACAGTCAAGTTTCTTTTTACTTCTGTTGAGGTAAAAAATTTATTTTTGAATTCCTTTATATATATGCTTGCTTGGCTTTTGTTGACTTATGTAAACAATTCCACCAGACATAAGTTTATAAACTCAAACCCTAATGATGGTATGCAAAGATTTAATAACTTCATTAAAACTAGAAATTTCTTCATAATTTTGAGGTAAGTGAGAAGAGAACTAAATATGAGAACCTGATAATAAAGCTTCACCTCCACGAAAAGTCGATGATACACTTGCGGCATTCAATCCGTGTTGACCATCTTTAACATCACATCAGTTCCACATATTCGACAAGATTCGAGCATTTGTGTATTTCTGCGCATCAACAAACATTCCACCTCCATTCAAGTATCAGATAACAGAACATGGTTTGAAATTTAGAAAGAGTGGTTAATTGACATTTGATGTCACTGCTCCAGTTCCTCCTTCCGAATTGTACAAAATCCCTTTTTCGCAGCACATCTGCAAACACCTGGTTAAATTTGCAGCTCTAGTAGTCCACTAATTCTATTAAAGGGACGCCGACTTCAAATTCACATCTGCTCGAACTATAACAACCACCTAAACAAAATCTAATGTGTTTAACTCTCTTTTTGAAAAATTCGTTATTCTGGTATTGCTTACATTGCTTTGACGAACGTAATTTTATTTTTTATCTGACATTGTTATCTGTGCAAATTTGAAATAATGATTCTTTACAATTGCTATAGTTTTGTAAAAAATACAAGAAAATATCTATTGACATATGATTACTTTCATAAGAAATATGTATGCTTTCAATAATGATTTGTCATTTGCTAGTCATCATTTTTTTGCATATCATTGTTTTATTGACATTAAAAAACTAATCATCGACTATCCACAAAAGTTCAGATTTATGATAGCTACTATGACGAACCGTTATTTTTTGCATATATAGTTAAGCCAAAGAAAAAGTATGATTTTTAAGTAAGTGGAAAAGCACAGTGGGAACTAAAATGGATGTTTATTGAATCAAAATGGGGTCGTTCATTTTTGAAACTGTTTTTTCCCAACAGTGGGAGTTGGATTTAAGAGAATGCTGAGTCAATTCAACAATTCCAGAAACAATCTAAAATGGTAAAAAGTTTTCCAACTTCAAAGGAAGTAGTAAGTTTAACTCAAAATTTATGAAACCACAGAATAAATGCCTACAGTTATCATCGATTCCAAATACTATTCACATTTTCGAAAATCTCTTCCTCATATTGGTGCTCAAATCAAAGACGCCCAGAGTTTGATTGTTTACACCCCATAGTAATGAAACCGGCATCCATGCAACTGCCAGTAATAAAGGACTAAAGGTGTATCCACAAAGTGAAGAAGTGGGAGCTTGCTAATTTAGTTTAATTTTACTTAGCTGTATATCTTGTATTTCATTGCATTATAATAATTTTATTTTTTAACAATATTTATGAATTTTAATCGTATAATTCTTATCTTAAAATACTTTTATGACATGAAATCACAATATGGAATTCTGTTGCAGTTCTTTTAATCTTTTACAGAAATGTGTAGGAACCTCTTAGACTTTTATTACTTCTTGGTATACCTTTTTTTACAGTATGGATAATTAAAAAATAACAAACAAATAAAATGTCAGAAGTACATATTGATCATATACTATATCAATTCCAACATTCATTTAATATTTGCAAAAGTCGTCTTCTATGACCATAATGTCATTTGCTGATCAATTTTGCTCGGCCCCTTTTACTTTAACAAATTTGTCAAATTTAAGTTACTTGAACTCATACGTACCTAGGAAACACCAAACCTATTCACTTAAACTATTTGTTTAACGTTTATGTTTTTTTTCGTGTTTCTGCTCTGATTTTTATTTCCTGAATTAAACAATCCCGAATCTTTTTTTTAAAGAATTCGACTTTTTGACAACTTTTACTGAACAGACACCAAAAAAGATGAGTATTCTGGTGGAGGCTCGTAGCAGTTCTGACGTGGCAATCGATCGTCGAATTTGGGTATAGAGGCGAAAGACTAATCGGACCATCAGGTAGCTGGTTCCCACCGAAGTTTCTCTCGAAATAGCAGTTGCTCGTATCAGTTTTATGCGGTAAAGCGAATGATTAAAAGTGCGGGGGCGGTAAACGCCTCACCTCATTCTCAATAAATAAAAATCTTTTGATATCTGCTCAATCTTAACATTTATTCTTCTCTTATTTAACGTGAATTTTATAGTTCAGATTTCTTACTTAAGCTAGATGTGCTTTGAACTAAAGAATTTCTCGTTTTGTGAACTTTTTAAACAAAATTTTTGCTTTTATCTCTTTGAAGACAAGCCTCTTCATTGTTTAAAATTAAAATATTAAATTTAAGTTTTTTTTAATTTTGTATGCTTTGAAATCTTATATGTGATTTGGCTCATCATTTACATTTGCCGGTTTATTCTTCAACATCATACAATTTGTATTTAAAGGCATTTATAGGAAACAGGATTAAAATGACTTAAAGACAAATAGGAACAGAAATGCAGTTTCAAATAAAAGGATCAAGTTGATCTGAGAGCTATTAGAAGGTAGAATAGGAGATTTATAATTATGGCTAGAATATAGTTTACCTATTTCAATGTCATAATTTGAATCCCCTTAACTTTTCAAACCTCCATGTGAGCAGTAGATGAGAGGATTTAATGATTTCTATCGATATAAATTATATTGAAAGCTGAAAAAAAGATTGGCTGAACGTACGTTGCTAGGAATAACAACTTTGACTAACAAAAAACAAACAAGCTGGCTTGAATTTATGTTTAGCAATTAATTAAATCATGAGAAAAACAAAAAATTATTAGTACATGGATAAACAGCCATACAATAATATTCTTCACCAAAGATTTATTGATGTTCAATTTTATGGGGCGAGTAGGAGTAGCATTCCAAATGATAACCAAATAATAAAATAAAAAGGCTAAGTGCATAACTACTTTTTTCTGTGTTTAGTGATAACAATCTTTAGAGAAAAAAATAGTGCATCGTTTGGCAATTTTGAGAAAACAATGTCTTCATTCCTTCAACAGCTTTCTAGGCACCAATAAATTGCTGCATTTATATCAACCAATACGCTCAAACTTTTTTAATTAGCATATTGCTTTACGGAACACAAAGTATTCAATGAAAAAATGAGTTTTGTAACAATAATTGTTTAAAATTTCAACGCTGTTACCGATGCAATAAAAACTGTATCTTTTATTTTCCAAATTTTACACATAAAAACGTTTTTTCTACTTCAAATATGATTTCTACTACTATATATAATAGCAAACCATATAAGTATTTATTGTAATGAATCCATGCGTTTTACCAATTGTACCAATTCACCAGATTCAAAAGCATATCTCATCAATTGTCAATTTCATGATATAAATGAATCTTGATTAGGGTGTAAACTTAAACTATTTCAAATGATCTTTTAAAGAAATATTTTAAAAATTGACAAAGCTATTACTCTCGATCCCACTTTTTTCATGAATATTCAGTTTTTTATGTTAAAACTAAACGAAATGTAGATCACTTTTTGGTACAGTGGGTATTAGAACAAAATTTTAACATGTGTATACTTAAATTAATTACTTCCACTTTAATCCCAACTTTAAATTGTTACTTCAATAAAATTGAAACGAGCAATTAGTTACACATTCTTTTTGTTTATATTTTGTTGTCACTAGAACTTAGTTACCATTATAGTAAGTTGCCCTCTCCAGTGAAGCAAAGCGGAATTGTTGAATATGAAATTTTATTGTTTTTATTACCCTTAAACTATGTGATGAAAATAGAGAAAAATAGTTAATACGAATTGCTGTTTCTATGACTATTAGAAATTTCCTGATCATTCCTGATGCTAAATGACTTTTCCAAAAAATGGATCAAGCCCGATATCTA
This sequence comes from Saturnispora halmiae, assembly GCA_030563645.1. NCBI lineage: Eukaryota > Fungi > Ascomycota > Pichiomycetes > Pichiales > Pichiaceae > Saturnispora > Saturnispora halmiae. The sequence continues at coordinate 1,985 of JAJMJL010000031.1, read as the reverse complement.
CATGTGCATTGCTTAAACAAATTATTTTTGTGTTTTTCTGCAAGAGAAAAACCCTTCACGATTTGAAGTAATTAAGATGATATGATGCACTTCTTCGATATTATTTCTTTGCTTATTTCTTGCAATTTGATTAATTAATTATGTTTTTCTTATTTTAGATTGCGCATACCAACGGTAGTATCCTATTACATTCAACGTAATCGTTTCAGTGACATGAGATTGGGTATAATATATTACAGTTTAAATTAACTTCCTGAGCCACTCATTTAAATTCAATTCTAGAAGTGATGGAGTAATTTCAGTGATACGTGTCGCGTAACCTGTCAAAAACATCTTGCAGCAAATATTTTGTTATCAATGCTATTAGCAAAGAATAAAACTCTATTTTATTTCACTCAATTTTTATCTGACATCAAACTTTATTTTACACGATCTTTGAAACTGATTTTTTTACAATATTTACAAATCTGATAAAATTTCTTTACAATGTTTTATCAATAATTAATAACTACATCTAATTAATTTCGATAAACACCTTTGTGAGAAACATAACCTAAAATTCCCAGTCCTTTTTTATTTGCACAAGCTCATTTCTAGGGGAATTCAAAAAAAAAAAATACTTCAAGGATCACGTACAACTGTATTTTTTTTCGTTAAACTAACAACATTGATATGCTTTCTTTGTTGCAGTAAAGCCAAGCGTATTTGTGGTGTACGTTTTAGAAATATTTTGTAAAAAACTTGATCCCCTTAAACTTGAAACCGACAATAAAATCAAGCAAAAATAAGGGAAAAGTTAATACTTTTTTTGTTAAAAGTGGGTGAAAAACTCAGTTTAAAATTTTATCGAAACAGCTTCTTTAAAGCTATATTTGGGAAAGTGGTAAAATATCATCTGCCAAGTCCTCAAAAAATGACACATTTAATTTTTGGTTCGAAAACATATATTCTAGAATTTTGAACACTCTAATTTGAGTTAGGAATTGCAGAAGAAAATAAAACTATATTATAAAAGTAACGAAATTATTATTTTAAAGCGCCATACAACCAAACTTTTTCGAAACTTTAGATATTTCCATGTTAGTTTTTTAAAAAAAATAAGATCAAAAGGTCTTTTTTTTGAACTCAAGTTAAAAAGTATTCATTCATGCCTTCATTATGCAGTTCAATAAATTGGTTTATTTAAAAGTATAATTTTTGTTGAAAAGTATTGACTTCTTTTGGCAATATAATTGTGGGTTCTACTGTAACTTAATTTGTGGTGGAAAAATAAGATAATAAAAACCATTTAGGCATCAACTATTCACGAAAGTGGAGACCGAGAAACCAGTACAAACAATTTTAAAAGAGATTGTCAAATAGTTTAACTGTTATCCCGTATGTTTTTGTTAGTAATCTTTATGCTCAAAACAAAGAAGAAGACAACAATTAGGCGCTGTCTTTTTTGGATCGTAAGGCTTTTGATATTATAAGAAGTCGATCAGGGCTTATATGATATTGTCATTGTATTGGTTTTGAGGGGAAAAACTTCACTGGTCTTCAATATATAGGAGGTAACAACACTTCAGATAAATAATTATAAATCGAAACATTTTATTACTTAAAAGTAACAAAAAAGAATAATATGAAATTAACAGTTATGAAATATTGTTCAAACCAATCTTGATATTTTCGAGTTGTCCAAAAAAATTACTTAAATAAAAATAAAACAAATAAATATTTTGTTTATTTAAGCTTTGACTACTTTAAGTCAGACTAACTGCTTGCTTTTTTATCATATATGGAGGGATGGCCGAGTGGTCTAAGGCGGTAGACTTAAGATCTACTGGGATTACTCCCGCGCGGGTTCGAACCCCGCTTCCTTCATTTTTTCAAATGTTGTTGACTATCATTAATAATGGATATCAGCCTATTTCTTAGTTTTTTTTTCTCATCTGGAGGGATGGCCGAGTGGTCTAAGGCGGTAGACTTAAGATCTACTGGGA
>JAJMJL010000030.1:0-42854 GCA_030563645.1 Saturnispora halmiae | reverse complement strand
TATGCTTTTCAGAAAGTTGAGTTTTGACATCATCCAACTCAGCAGCACAGTTTTCAAATTCCGTATGCTTTTCAGAAAGTTGAGCTTTGACATCATTTATATTGATAAAATTAGCCTTGTGACCCTCCAAATCAGATATCAATCTGCTATGTTCTTCCGCCAATAACGATACTAAACCAATAGATGCCGACTTGGATGAAATATATTCAGCACTAGGGGAATCTAAATTCTTTTTTAGCTGGCTAATAGCGTTAGATTTTTCAGTCAAGTCGCTTTTCAATTCTTCGAGAATTGCTTTATTTTCAAGCGATTCTTTATTTAATGCACTAGCTAAGGATTCTAGCTCTGCCTCAAGAGCGACAATCTTCTTCATGAGAGCATCCTTTTCTGCATTAATATCCTTGATATCTTTATTTTTAGAAACAAGTTGATGTTTCAACACTTCGAAATCTGATTCTTTATCAGATAAATCATTTTCAAATTGTTTAGTAATAGACGACAACTTATCTTCAAGAGAATTAATCTCTTCCAAGTATTTGGAATTTTTGTCAGAGAAGCTCTTACTTTCATTAATCTTGAAATCCAATTGGTTTCTTATTTTTGTCAATTCAGAATTCAGCTCCGAGTTCTTTTTTACGGAAGCGGCCTCTGATAATTTCAGGTTATTAAATTCGTCATAATTTTTATTGAACTTTGTCTTAATCTCATTAAATTCATTTTTCTTATTAACGATATCAGCCTTAAGTTCATTGATTTCCTCATTTAGGGATTCAAGATGGGTTTTAGGAACACAGCTATAGCCATGAGCATCACACTTAGACTTGATATAATCAATAGCTGGATCATCGAGTTTCTTTTGAAGATCATCTACAATACCTTGATTCTTGAGTGACTGAGATCTATTGATTTCACTAAGCTCAGCAATTTCAATAGAAAGCTTTTTGTTTGATAATTCCAATTTATTAATGGTTCTCTTTTTATTTTCAATTTCCGAGTTCAGATTCTTGTGCTCAAAAATTGTGATTGGAATGAATCCCATTGCATTAGCCCTAGTCTGAATATACTCTTTGGATGGTGTTTCTAGGGCAGAAACTTTGGATTCTAACGATTCAATTAGTTGACTCTTTTGGTTCAGTTCCGCAGCTGAAGCAGCTAATTTTGAATTTAATACTTGCAACTCTGTATTAGCTAGCATAGTCATCCCACATTTGGATGCTTTAACCTTCAAATAATCATTTGATGGATTTTCGTATAATCCTTTCACTGCTTCTAATTCCTTGGCCGATTTTGCAGTGAGATCACTCATCTCTACCAGAAGAGATTCTCTCTCTATTTTCAAGCCAGCAATTTCAGATTCCAGTGATTTCAACTTAATATCTTTCTCACTGACTGATTCATTTGCATATTCTAAATCAGATTTAACCGAATTAAATTCTTGCATCGGAACAGAAATTAATCCGAGTATCACCGACTTCGACTTGATATATTCTGACGATGGGGATTCAATTTTCAGCTTCAATTCATCCACCTCTTTCTCTCTCAACTTCAAATTTGAGGCGAGCTCCGCAGAACTTTTTACTAGTGAATCATTTTGAGAAACTAAAACACCCTTCTCATTATCTAAGTCAGCTACTATAGCCTTTAATTCGCGCAACTCTGTTTTCTTCGATTCAAGATTACTTTCGTAAGAATGCAACCTTTCGTGTATATTTATATGCTCTGATACTGGAATTGCGACTAAACCATGTGCTTCAGATTTTGATTTAACGTATTCAACATCAGGAGTTTCCAATGACTTTTTAGCAACTTCCAATTCAAGCTTTTTGGATTCAAGAATTGCTGTAACGTTGATCAATTTGGATTCGATAAGTTGCAAGTCCTCAATCTTGGATCTCAGATCCATGTTAATATCCTTTACTTTGCTCAACTCATTTTTGTGAGATTCCAAATCTGATTTAACTAATTGCAACTCGTCAATCTCCTTCAATCTTAGCTCTAACTCATTTTTCAAAAGCAAGTAATCTTTATTAGGAATCGCGACTAAGCCTAATTCCTTTGACTTCACTTTAATATATTCATCAGTAGGATTATCTAGGTGTTTCTGAAGTCTCAATAAATCATCAGCCTTTGAATGTATTTCAGACTTCAAAATTTGCGATTCAGTCTCATATTCTTTCAATCTATCGACATCCTCTACCAATTTATCATGGGCACTACGGAGGACCAAATGTTGTTGATCCAATTGTGATTTAGTTTCTTTCATGGAAACCAGATCCTCTTCAATTTGAGCCAGTTTTTGAACCCTCTCATTTAATGTTGTATTATCAAGCTCAAGTTTTTTAATTATCTCATTTTTTGATTCTAATTCATCATTGACAAAATTTAATTTCTTTGAAAGTTCAATTGACTTCTCTTTTGTTTCCGCCAGCTGGGATTGAACGCTATCATGCAATTCCATTGAAACAGATTTGACACCTTGCAGTTCCAAATCTTCTTTGACCTTACGGAGCGAAACAACTTCCGCCTCCATCTTTAGCATCTCTGATTCATTCTTTCTGATTTGTGAAGTTAAAGACTCGTGATGATCATTTGAAATAGCAACCAAACCACAAGACAATGATTTTGATTTAATATATTCTTCACTTGGGTTATCCAATTTTGACAAGAGATCAATCAGTTCTGATTCCTTGTTTTTTAACCTGGATTCAGCATCAGTAAGTTGTAATTCAAGTTTCTGAGACATGACTAGTTGCTGCTCAATTTGATTCTTTTCTTGAGAGAGAAGCTGAATTTCAGAATTCTTAGATTTTAACTCATTCGATACTGAATCTAATTTTTCACATTTTGATTTAAATTCATTTTTCAACAAAGAATAATCAGTAATTGGAATTGAAATAAGACCATGATTTTTAGATTTAGAATGAATGTATTCTAAATCAGGGTTCTCAATTGATTTTGTCATTTGATCAAGTTTATTTTGATTCAATTGATATTCTACCATAGGAACGGCAACCAATTCGTGTAATGTCGCCTTTGACTTAATATAATTTACATCAGGAGTTTCAAAAGTGGACTTTAAAGTAGCCAATTCTTCATTCAATAATTTATATTCAGTAATAGGTATAACTGCCAGTTTATGACTTACTGATTTGGATTTAATATAATCAAAGCTTGGATTCTCCAAACTAGACTTCAATGAAGATATTTTTTGTTCTCCTTCTTCCAATCGAGTCTTTAATGAATCATATTCTTCAATAGGAATAGGAACAAGATCATGAAGGTTAGATTTCGACTTAACAAACTCTAAAGATGGAGTATCTAATTGTGATTGCAACGAATCACAACACTCAGTTTTGGCTTCTAATTCATAGCCAATTGATTTGATTCTCTTTTCATTTTCAGAATTCTTCAATTCCTGGTCAGTAATAGATGTTTTCAAAGTGGAAATTTCCTTTTCCATCAATTGAATTCGAGATGATCTTTCCAAAATTTCCTTTTTCATCGCGTCATGTTCATCAATAGGAATTGCTAATATGTTATGTGGGGCAATTTTTGATTTGATGTAATCTAAGGATGGTTCGTCTAGTATAGATTGCAATTTATCCACCTCAATCTTCTTTGATTCCAACAAAGAGGAAATTTCAGGCAGTTTCAAACATTCCTTTTGCAATTCTAAAACCTTTTGATCAGCCAAATCCTTTTCTTTCTTTAAACTTTGCAAATCACATTCAACTGTTCTCAAATTAGCTAATTCAAGCTCCATCTCAACAATTCTTTCTCTCTTTTCACCAAGCTCTTTATCAACTAATAACTTACTATTAGTCAATTCATCCAGTTGAGTGGATAACTGTGCTAACTCCAACTTCATTGATTCATGATTTGTAATTGAAATCGCAATTAATCCATGCTCTGACGATTTAGATTTGATATATTCAGCAGTTGGCATTTCAATTTGTTGTTGCAATGATTGAAGCTCGGTATTCGCATCGTTGATTGCCTTGTTCATAGATTCATGGTCTGCGATTGGAATCGCCATTAATCCATGCTCTGACGATTTAGATTTGATATATTCAGCGCTTGGCATTTCAATTTGTTGTTGCAATGATTGAAGCTCGGTATTCGCATCGTTGATTGCCTTGTTCATAGATTCATGGTCTGCGACTGGAATCGCCATTAATCCATGCTCTGACGATTTAGATTTGATATATTCAGCAGTTGGCATTTCAACTTGCTCTTGCAGTGATTTGAGCTGAAGCTTATCTTGAATTGTTTGGGATTGTTGTTTTGCCAATTCATCAGATTTCATAGAAATTTCATTTTCCAATGAAGAAACCAACCTATCTTTTTCATTAAATTGATTTTGTAGATTCTTTAATTCCTCTTCTTTTCCAGCTACTGCCGAGTCCAGTAAACCAAGCTGCTTATTATTGTCTAAAACTTGTGATGATAGTAATGACACTTCTGCCTGAGTATTTGCAAGCTCCGCTTTCATGGAATCATGTTCTTCAATTAAAACAGAAACAAGTCCAAGTTCCTTTGATTTTGATTTAACATACTCTTGATCTGGTGAATCAATTTGAGATTGAAGAGAGATAATTTTGGAATCTGTATCATTGGCTATTTCTTCCAATGATTTTATTGTGTTTATGTGCTGGCCAATGGTTGATTCCAAAGAAATTAAGCTTGCATCCTTCTCATCAGATTCAGATTTTATTGATGATAATTGTAATGATAATTCATCAGATTGTGATTTCAGCTGCCCAATGATTGTATCTTTTTCGCCGATCTGAGATTTCAGTAACAAAATTTGATTTTGGCTTTCGAGCATTTGAGCATTCGAAGCTTTGATATCAGTAAGATTTTCAGAAATTTGTTTTTCCAGATCCAATAATTTAACATCTTTTTCAGAAATTTGCGTATCAAACTTTATCAGTTTGGTACCAAGCTCACCAATCTCTGATTTTAAAGATCTTAATTGAGAATCCTTATCACCAACTTGAGATTGCAAAGATTTTAATTGAAGGTTTTTTTGATCAATTTCACTTTCAAAATGTTCCAATTTTTTGTTATTTACAGTTACCCGAGCCTCGAATTCAATTAATTTTGAATTCTTTTCATCAAGAGTGCTTGCCAAAGATTTCAATTCTGCATTCAAGTTTTCACATTCTGTTCCTAAATTATTTAGCTTTGAATCCTTTTTATTCAGTTCAGAATCCTTCTGAGAAATAGAATTCTTCAAATCATTGAACTCAACTTGAGGTAAGATGGTAAAATCTCTTTTTAAAACAACCGATTTGAGGTAATCTAAATCAGGATGCTCAAATTTAGCTTTCAGAACCTCATGCTCATCCAGCAAACGTTGATGTTTTTCAAATGGAATACCCTCACCCATTACTTGCTTAGCTTCACTATTTGATGCTAGCGTCAAGGCTCCTGCTACTAAAAGACCACCAGTAGCGTTAGTTAAGATGGATGTACCGGAACTCAACGTAGTAGCAGCAGTAGATACATTTGATGCTAAACCAGCTGAAGAAATATTGGCATTAAATGCCTTCAAATTTTTGATTTCTGCCTCTTTGTCTTTCAAAATATCCTTCAGATCGTTTAATTCATCTAAAGTTACAAGCTTTACCGAATTATTGTCATAGTATTTGGAAGAAGTGATTGCCTTTGGATTGAATTTGATAGGACTCGAAGGACCTGTAGATGGAATTGATGAAAGAACTTTAAATTCAGATTTATTAACAGGGACAGTCTTATATGAATCAATGTTTGACAAGACGTCATTTGCATCTAGATTGGATGGAACAACTATAACGAAATCCGAGTTGGGTGGAAGATTTAATGAATGGTTCTTGATTGGACTACTTGATGCAATCCCTTTAAAGTGATCCTGATCTTCATCAGAATCCGAATGATCCAAATCTGGAATTGCGTCAAGCGCGAATGAATCGTCATTATCATTTCCACTCCAAGTTTCCAAGTTAGACTTGATTGGTGATTTTCTTGGTGATTTCAATTTTAAATTCTTGATTCTCAGTTTTTTGATGATAGAATATGCATGGTTCAAATTCTTTTGTAAAACTTCTTTGTCAAGTGAGTCCAATTGTTGAGATGGAAGAGGATCCGCAATCAGAGAGTCATCGAAAGTTTTATCAAATTCGTCACCAGAATCTGAATCAGCATCAACTAGTTGTGCAAGTAACTGATCCTTTTCATTTTTTAAAACATCATAATCTGATTTCAAAGTGACAAAGTTTTGATGGAGAAGATCATTTTCATCATTCAAGTTCTCGTTGGAATCCTTTAATTCCACCAATTCAGATTTCAGGTTAGATATTTGTGAGCTGAGAGCATCATTCAAGCTATCTCTTTCTTGTTTCAAGGATTCCAACGCCAATTTCAATTTATCAGTTGATTCCAGGGAATTGTTTTGTGAATTTTTATAATTTTTCAAGTCTGATAGAGACTTTTCATGGGTTTTTTGAAGGTTCTTTAATTTCAGTTCTAATTCCCATTTTATGTCATTCAAATCTTCTTCTCTCTGGTTGGATTTCTCAAAGACTGTAGTAAGGTTATTTAATTGCTTTTTCAAATTTGCGTTTTCTTGGTCCAATTTTGTCATTTTGGATTTGTATTGTTTGTTTTCATATGCTAATCTTCTGGATTCAATCAATAAACCATCCGATAAATCACCCAAGAAATCAACCGTCCTACTGGTGGTGTTGATCACGGGCTGTTGTTGTTGTATCTTTTGTTGTGATTGCTGTTGTTGTTGCGGTTGCTGTGGGATCATGGGTGGGAGATGAATTTGTGGTTGCGCCTGTGTCCCACTACGCGTTCCCTTGACGTTTTGCGGTGCAAACTTCCGCTGAAGTTCTCCCAGCTGGAACTTTAAATCACTCGAAGACGACCGTGTGAACCCCGTCTTCTCTCCCTGTGACATTTGTACTTCTCTCTAAAAGTTGAGCAAAACAAAAACATTCTGACACGAAAGTAAATAATAGGAAAAAAATAAAAAAGTGTTGATGAAGTATATTATTTTCATTATTGACTAAAAATGGTATGTGTACTCTCTATTAGGGACATTTGAAAGAAGCGACAATGTGACTAACAAGATAGCTGAAACTCCGTAAATTGCAACAGAAAAAAGCCCAGCAAGATACGGCCGATTCTGGTAATGTACCACCTTCGATTCTTCGTGTCAAGAGGGATCTGCAGGAGTACGAAGAAATACCTCAAGTTCGTATTGAGGTTAATGCACAGACCCCGATGGAAGTGAAATTGGAAATATCCCCTATGGAAGGGTGCTACAAGGGCGGGCATTTTAGATTTCTTTGTAAAATCCCCCAAGATTACCCCAACTCTCCTCCGGAGTTCAAATGTTTACAGAGGATATACCATCCCAACATTGACCCCGAAGGCCACGTTTGTTTGAATATTTTACGATCCGATTGGAAGCCTACATTGACATTACAATTAATATTTGCCGGGATCCTACATTTGTTTCTACAACCGAACCCTAACGATCCGTTGAATAAGGAGGCGGCCAATGCATTGGCGAAATTCCCAGAGGACTTTAAGAGATTGGTGCAGAATTCAATGGCAGGGGGTAGTATTAATGGGGTTTCATTTGACAGGGTCTTATAAAAGAGGAAAATGGCTTTATAATACCACGTGTGTGTGCGTGTTAAAGAGAAAAAAAGGCTTTATAATATAACGTATGTGTGTGTACTTCAAGCACAAGTTGAAATAAATTATCTGAACCATGAGTGAATAATTGAATGTGTGTGAATATTATCATTTGAACCATGAGTGATTAATCATATGCGGCATACATATAAATGAAGTAGCGGTAATTAATCATATGCAGCATATATTTATTATCATCATTTGATGTTTTTATTGTTAATTTGATATAAAGTAAGTAAATGAATAAAAATAATATATAAACACATGTATCACAACACAGTTGTTACTATGTTCATATATTCATATCATCACTAAGATAGAAAAGTTAAGAAAAGGAATATTTGAATAGTTTAATTGGTCTGGTGTCTGGCATCAATGACTAAGAAGAACTCAATCGTGGTTGGAATGACCTCTAACAGAAACGTCGTTATCACTAGCGATGGAAGGAACAAATGCTGTGTTTTCTTCGTGATCAAACCCCATATGGTTATGAGAGTTGTCCACAAAGGCCATGTCTGCGTTTTCCAGAGTGGTCCCTGCAGATGTGGATACCTTTGTTGGGATCTGGTTAAAAAGACGATAGGTTTGTGAATAAGATGAAGATGAGATTGGTCTCATCAAATGAAAAGAATTGAGGTTCTTGAGTGTGTTGAGTCTAATTGGTGACATAGTTCGATTTTCTATTGGTTATGGGTCTTGTTGGGGCTTTTTTAATCCAGAAATATGGATGATTCATTCCAGCTTTTATACCCCTGTTGATAACGAAAATGATGACTCTCCCCGGAGAAGTGGCTCGGAGACGTGGATTTATTTATCTCCGGAAGGTCCAGTCCCGAAATCAAACATAATTACAACAAGAGGTTTGTCGTAGCACAACAGCACGGCATGTCATATGATAAAGAAAATATTTTTTCTCAATAGTAAAGCTTTAATAAGCATTCCATGATATATTTAATCTGATCAAATGACATCATCAGAAGGATATGAAAGTGACGACCCATTAGCTGAATTTGAAGTTCATAAATCCAATGAAGATATCTTTGATGATTCTCTGAATTTAGAACAGCATTACTATGATTTGGGATACCAAGAAGGTATCAACAAACCAAACCCCGATGCCAATCATGATGGTAAATTATTAGGAATTCAAACAGGGTTCCAAAAGTTTCTATTTCTTGGTGCATTAATAGAATTTATCAATCATTTACTTGTAATAACAGAGTCCCATATTAACAATGGAGATTGCACGGATTCTCAAGGAAAACAGAGAAATTATCCAAAGATCAAATCCCAATTAGATATTTTATTACAAAAATTAAATGATGTATTTATAGATGACAATGACAATCAGATCAAGGTTGAAAATACACCAGAAATGATCGAAATTTATGACAAAACCTTGAAACATGCAAGGGGCAAAATAATAACAATTTCAACCCAATTGAACAAAGTTCAATCTTTCATGCAATTGGAGAAACTTTGTTTAATTGCAACATTAAAGTCCCCCGACAATAAATTAAATGGTGATGATATGGATATGTGGTAGGAAGATATATAACGGTCATTCTTGCAAGTAATTTTCAATGTTGAAATTGACATCTTTAGAAAACTTTAAAACAGTGTCCCAATGCACGTTACATTTCCACTTGGTCTGTCCTCCAATAGTATCTCCCTGATTTAACTTGACTATTATCCTCAATGCTGATAGTGATGCCATTTCATTCATTAGCCCAACATCATTGATTAATTCTATATTAGATGAGTAACCTTCATTTTCTAACCAGATTGATCTCAAAATTGCCAAAAACCTTTCCATTCTGAATGGCTGAGGTATTGTCATCTCCCTTCTCAATACCCCTTCAGATTTAGACATTTTAGACCTGTTTATATTTCTTCTCCTTTTAATTGTTAATCCACCACCATCTTTGGTAAAGTAAATCGAATCATATTTTGGATCATTAAATGATGCTAAATATGATGCAATTACTAAGTATTTGACTTTCTTAGATAAATCAAAATTCCCATTATCATTATTATCTTTATCTAAATTGTCCAATAATTTTGTCAATAATGGATCTTGATCATATTTATCATTAACAAGCTGTCTTGAGGTGTTCCTGAAATCTCTAAAAACAACGTCTTCACCACTTAAAATATCTTTATTTTCCAAAAATGTAGTCAAAATATCATTGATCCCTATTTTATAACCTCCATTTCTAACAATGGGATCCAAAAATATTGGCCAGATTCTGTTGATGACTGGCTCAATAACTTCAATGTTTGTCCCAAAATATTCTCTATAAGTATCCATCATTAATCCAATGAACTGTTTGAAAATTTGGTCTCTTTTTTGCTTATCGATTGTCCCATTCATATGCTCTTTAATTAATTCAACAGGCCACAATTTATCAACTAATTTGATTGTAAGAATGTCTTTCAATTCGTCCACTGAATAAGAATTGAATTTAATGTTTGGCACACTCAAAGTTTGTAAATTCAATGAATCATATCTAGCACATGTTAAAATAAAAGTTAATCCATTAACTTCTGGGAATTGTTCATGGATTTTACTAAAACACTTTGATAAATTTTCAACATCTTCATAATTATCCAATGAATCTATCTTATCCAAAATAATCACAAGTCCATTTGTATATTTTTTCCCATTCTCATTACTCATAATTTGCTTTAAACATCCTGGAAAATTCCCAATTCCATCACATTTGGATATTTCATTCTCTGCTTCTGTGTATCTCAATTTAAAAAATCCAATCAATTCCTTCAATACTTTCTTCAATACATCCTTTGAGGAGAAGCAATACTGGCACTCTATTTCAAGTGATTCAACCGAATATTTCATCTTCAAATATCTCAAATATCGCCTTAATGTATATGTCTTGCCACTGAATTTCGGCCCCTCAATCGCCAATATTGGCCTCATCAATGATACCTCTGGTTGTAAAAAGCAACTTAGCAACGAAACCTCCCTGCTCTTCAAAGGATTTTCTCCATGGATGTACTCCATGTCCTCATTCGTTAACATTATTGGTTAAAGATGTGAAAAGAGAAACAGTTTTGATCTATAAAAATATTTCTCGATTTAGTTATTTATAACAAGAAGTACATTTTTTTAAATTCAAGCGCAACCCGCATATTTGCATACTTTATGGTGTGTAAAATACTGATTAAATTAGTACTATATAATCTTTTATATCATCTGTAAATTGTTGGAAGAATCGTGCGTGCAATTTATTTTAGGTTATGCAAATATTGTGCCTATAAAGATCATCGTAGAAATGAATGATTTGAAATTCAAGATCGTTAAGTATAATCAATGCATAGGGATTAAATCCAGCTTCGTGTTTATTTCAACTAAATCTTGAAGCACTCTGGTAGAAATAATGGAATTTAAATCAGAATATATGATAGAGGGTTCACCATGATTGTTGCAATAAAAACCTCCAAATGAAAAAGAAAATACATATATTGAAAACTTTTTATGGTTGATATTGATTATAATAGCTCTCTTATAACTATTTGTTGTTGGTTTGTAAAAACAAAAAAATGTTGATAAAGTCTGTTTTCCTGCAACTGAAGTCGTTAATTACCACAATGGAAAGCTTTATCGGCTTAATAAACTCTTGTTTTATTAATTTTTAAGCTGGGAGTATCATGTGACGATTAATGAGTTGGAAATATTGCACGGCAAAAGACATATGATTGGTTTATTTTGAATTTTTGAAGTATATATGCCATTTCAAAGCAATCCAATTCAATCGACCAGTGTTTTTTTGAAAAAAAACTCAGATAACAAAGCGAAGCAAAAAAACATGAAAAAAGCAATTGATTCGACTGGAAGTACGCCATCATACTGTCCTTTGAGAAAAAAAAAGTAAAGTTGTTGATTAAATCAAAATGGACTCGATTTCACTATTCTTCATATCAGGTAATTTAATCTGTAAATGTGGTTCCAATTTACTGGTAATTGCAGAATATTTTATGGCAGTCTCATGACACTTGATAACGTCATTTGGCTCTATATTCAATTTCCCTTCTTGAAAAATGGCTCTAGGAACTTGAACTCCAGTTTTTTTGCTGGAATAAACAATAGCGAGTGCACATACTACCTCTGTAGGAAAAAGTATCAAAAGGGGTAAGCGCACCATGACTTCCAAAACGTTGATACAGTTACCAAATAGAACAGGACTGATTTTTAACCATTCAGGATCAATCGAAGTATCAATAGCTGAATATTGGTCCAATTTGACATCTAGAACTCTTGCAGTTTCAAAATATGGGTTTAGAGGCGCAACATCAAATTCGAAAACATTCAATAGCTTTTCTTCCAAATTAACAATTAAATCCTTCCATTGCCAGTAAATCTTGGATTCCTCATCAATTAATTCACGTCCCCCTGTTGCTATTCTAGCACATAACTTGATAATATCACTTAACTTCCTTCTACACTCTTCTGATTTACATGCTATGAAAATACATGTAGTTCCGATCTCATAATAATGATTAGAAACCATATCATATTTCATGTAATACCGATGAAAAAGAGTAGTGGCTGTCAATGAAACTGATCTAGACAATTTTAAATATCTACAGCAGTTAAAGATGAACATAACACCTTTGGATCTCTTGATGATTTCATTGGGAAACGAAATTTGTCTTTTCGGGTCTTTCGAAACCCTTGAAGGCGTCCTATTCTCTACCTCATCAATACTAAACATCCATTGTTTATCAGGCAAATCAATGACCCCTTCCCAGTAAGCTTTAGATGCCGACATTTTCGATTCTTTTTCTATAAATGAAATACTGGTGAAAAAATATTAAAATATACCTATTTACCTATTTATTATACTAATCTAATTGACCAATTCATCCATCTTTCTGGTGACATAATCAATGATGTAACTCTGCTCTACCAAATCGTCAAACCTTTGGAAATGCCTTTCAGAATATGGAACAATCCCATCAATGTATGTCATAGCACCTTTAATTTCACACAAATGGTCCAAATTGCATTGGTTTAGAATAACTCTAATAAGTTTTTGCGCAACTTCAAAGAGCCTGGAGTTAGTGTTCCAATCTCTAATTCTTTTAAGTAAAAGCAGTATCTTTTCATCTTCTAGTTTACCAATCACCGCTTCCAATTCAAAAGATCCAATAATAGAGCCTTGATCACCCCCATTGGCAATACATTCCTTAACAACATTGTATAATCTCATAGGATGATCTAAATCCAATGCTAACATAAAGGCCTTAACCCAATTTCCATTTCTAATACAATTTTGTAAATCCTGCTCTTTCTCAACCAAAACTTTCCGAAGGGCATCAGCTTCAGCTCTGCTTTCATCGGTATTATCCTGCCATATGGTGATTGCACCATCTGCATCTGCTGTAATAAACTCTTCACCGTCATTTTTGACACCAAGCGCCCATATTCTATTATCATGATTATCCAAAGTGTTGACACATTCACCCGAGCTGACCTCCCAAATCTTAACCAAACCATCAGCAGCAACACCAACAATATATTGGTTCTTTGTCAAAAATGAAACTCTTTGAACAGAGTTGGACATACCCTCAAAACTTCTGATACATTTTTGATCTTCTAAATTCCAAACTCTAACTGTTCTGTCACCTGAACCTGTAACAATTAATCTATCATATGCACAGAATTTTATATCGTAAACACCTCTCTTGTGACCTTCTAAAACACCAAGAGCTTCACCAGCTTGCAAATCCCAAATTTTTGATGTTTTATCATGTGATGCAGTGGCAAGAAAATCATTATTTGGTGAAATATCAATTGCATGAATGAATTTATCATGAGCTCTTCTTGTATAGTCTGAGGTTTTAACCACATGCACTTCTTGACTTATATGTGGTTTTGGAACAGTCCATTTTTTTATTGTCAAATCTTCAGAACCTGTAATTATAAATTTAGGGTATCCATCAATTGGTGTCCTTGGTAATGCAATTGATGTAACAGAACCAACATGACCTTCAAAAATAGCATAGCATTTGAATCCAACTGAATCATCTTCCCATCTCCACAGTCTTGCAGTTTTATCCTTGGAAGCTGTAGCAAGCCACATTCCATCAATAGAAGCGTCTAACATGTTTAGAATATCGCTATGTCCTTCATAAATTTCCATATCTAATGGTGCATTGTAAATATCAACAACTCTTAAAGCGGGCGAGTTTGTTGCCAATGCCAATAACTTTTTTTCAGGCCCAACATATCTAATATCCGCAATTGTACCATGATTACCTGCCATTTTTCTAACCATTGGAATTGATCCATTGGAAATTGATTCTAAATCCAAATCAATCAACGTTTGATCAGATAAAACAACCACTAATTTATCATCATCTAACTCAATCACATCAGTTATCGATAATTCTTCGCTTGACTCCATTGGCGCAGTGGTTTGGGCAACTAACTGTTCATTTTCAAGATCCCACAATTTTAATATACAACCTTCACCCGCTGTGAAGAGGTATTCCTTATTCTTGACGTTAATAAATCCTGCGGATTCCATTGATAAAGTCAATGGAATAGTTTGAAGTTCCTTATACTTCTTAGTTGGATCATAAACCATGACCAAATTATCTCTTCCCGCTGTAACGAATTTTGTACCAGTTGAATTGAAGTTAACCCCTCTAACAGTTGATGTGTGTTCCTTGCTTGTGAAAATGGCTTTTCTTTTGACCAAATCCCAAACTTTGACCATACCCATGATATCACCAGAGGCTAATTTCCAATCCTTTGAATTGAAGTCACCATAAAATGATAATGCCGATAATGTTGTCCCATGACCCTTCAATGAATGAGTGATGAATAATTTTTCAACATCCCAAACAATGATACTACCATCTGTCAACCCAAATGCAAACAATGATGATGTATTATCACAAGCAGAGATGAATGAAGCTGCTGTCAATTTAAATGATTTAATAAATTCGCCTGTTTCCAAATCAAATATTTTTAATTGATGTGCTGTAGAATCTCTTGATGTTGCAATAGCCAACTTTGTACCATCTGGGGTTATTCTTAATGTTGTTATATCGGAACCATCACCTTGGATTGAATGAATTATTTTATTAGTGAATCTATCAATAACAATGATGTCTTGTGAAACGGCTGTTGCTTGTAATTTACCATCATTTGAAATAGTGGCATTACTAGAACTAGCATAAAATGGTTCTATATCGATGTTCTTATATGAACGCTCTTTTGACACTTCCATTTTGATTGAATCTAAAGGAAAAAGGGAAAAAAGTGAAAAATTTAAAACTTTTTTCTTATATTTCCTGTTTAGGAAATAAAAATGCTCGGTACACGATTTTATTCTGTTTCGTTCTTAAACTCAAATATTATCAACTTTTGATGTGCCGTAAACCAAGAAAACAATTCCCCAAATGATGTTTTGTGGTATGTTTTTTTTTGTTGAAAAAATAGAGCAATTTTGACATTTTCCCATTGCGTACTATTTAATAGGAAATAGTGCAGCAAATGAACTTTCAACCATTGACACATTCATTTCAGCAAAGCTGTAGTGAGTTTTATTTAATTGTTTTTTTCTTTTGATTTAATCAGTTAAACTCTAAATTCGTTTAAAAAACAAAAAATGCACGAATTGTAACAGAGTTGAAATTGACGCCAAACAAATAGTATAATGACTTTTGCGATGAGAACCTTTCCAAAATGAAATTTTATAAGAAAAAAAGTAACATTAACTCAATTTGAACTAATATATTTTAACATCAATAGATGTATTTTCTGGGCCAAACTAATTATACCGTAAAAACTCACCTTATATAAATTTATATGTTTTATACTACAGGAATTATTCTACTGTCATAAAGCAGCAAGTTTTCTGATAATATACGCGTTATATTTTAAATTATAAGATGTTTAATTCACTTATTAAAAAAAAAAGATAAAAGTATTGCAATGTAATCTTCCTATAACCTTTTTTTCTTTTATCGAAATGGCATTTCATGTGATTTGCTGATAAAATGGATACACGTATAAAGAAGACATACTTTTTAAAAAATTTGGGCTGTTTGGTATATTTAAACATCACTGGACCGCACGATGGCTTTAATTGAAATTGACTTCTTTTCATCTTATATTGTACCAGTATTTTAAAATAGCCATACTAACGCATTTCTGATATTTTCTATAGATTATAATTAGTTAACAAAAGGTAATTCTTTGAGAACAACTAATTTCCTTTCATCAAAACAAAACAATGATGAGAAGCAATTGACAGCTCATTAAAATTGAAGATTCAGTGTTTAAATTCTCTTATTTTTCATGAAAATAAGTGGGAATAACTCACAAAAATGTATTGGCTAAAGTTATGCTGAAATCATGGCGCTTATCAAGTTGGAAACAGCACAATCACCAAGTCACGTGATCTGGATATTTTATTGATATTTTTTTTCATTAGTGAAAGAAGAGAGAAATTCAAAATTTTTCACGTTGGTTTTCTCTTACTAAAAAAAAGTCAATGGTTTCTCCAGCTTTACACGTTCCTACTTTCAACAACGGAAGAAACTCCACTTCCAAAGTTGAAGTTTCTCCAAGTGCGCTTTTAGAGCTCATTGAAGCCATTTATTACGACAACACATCATCAAACACTAAGATTGTTGGTACTCTTCTTGGATCACGTTCAGATGACGGTTCCATTGTCCACGTCAAAGGTTCATACATTGTTCCATTAAAAGAAGAAAATGGGGAACTTTCATTCCAAGATGTCTACAACCATTCAACCTTTCAATTATATAAGAAGTCTAATCCAGATTTAACTATTGTGGGTTGGTTTTCAACGAGCCCTGTCATTGATACATATACAGGTTTAGTGCATGATATCTATTCCAAGACTAATCCAAACTCAATTTTATTAACACTAGAATATAAGACCAAGGACGGAGAAATAGTCTCCCCTATTATAAAGACATTTACAGCATCAGCAGTCGGGTTACCAACTACTTCAAATTTAGTCCAAACTTTGAGATTGGATAAATCAGGTGCTCATGCTTTTATTCCTGTTCCAAATGATGTTGTTTCATCCAACAATGAATTACCTTCATTAGAATTAATTTCAAAATCTGCCAAGAACGGAGGTTCCCCTGTTTCTTGCGGAAGTGAATTGACTCAAATCCATGAATCTGTGGCCAAATCAATTGAAATGGTCAAGCTCTTAAAAGAATACGTTGGACGTGTTCAAAATGGTGAAATCAAGGGTGATGTTAAAGTTGCACAAATCATACTATCCACACTTAAGTACAAATTAGGTGAAGACCAACTTCAAAGATTCTCTGAAATTCTCAAAAATCGTCTTGATGAATCCCTTGTTTTGGAATATTTGACTTCTTGTTTGAAACAACAATTAGATCTTTCAGCCAAACTAACCAATTTCGTTTTACCAGAAGAAGCATTGAATTTATAATCTGAGCCATTATATAGTAATTGAAAAATTTTAAATATTTTTTTCCCCTTCCTTTTCTTCTTATATCTAGTGTAAATTGGGGCCAATTGAAAGGGAAATCAGTTGGAAATGCGAAGTTATAAATCACCCAAAAAGGCTACTTCAACAAATGGTCGAAAATCAGTCAAAAATCCGGTAGCTCGGAAAAATGTCAAGACTTATGATAGTGATTCTACAGATTCTTCCGAATCAGAATCAGATGATGGAGATGATACATCATCAGATGATGGAGGTATGGATTTGACTCATAGAAGAAGAAGTTCATCAGTCCACCAAAGAAAAAACTCTTTAGCTATGTTTTCAAGCGATGAAGAAGAAGAAGAAGAAGATGATGATGACGATGATGATTCCTCAAGTTCTGAAGAAGAAGGAATTGATTATGTTCAGATGACTAAGAATAGAAGGAAAATTAAAGACCATCAATTCCCTAAAGGGTCAAGATTGTCAACAGAATCCGCAGAAGAAGGAGAAATAATAGAACAATCAGATTCTGAACTAGACGATGAATTGGTTGATCAAGTTATAAAAAAAGAGGAAAAGAAGTTAAACGAAATTTCATACAATGATCTGGATGATCTGGATTTCGATTTAGATTTTGAAGATTCAAGTATATTTGATACTGAAAATATAGCTGATACAAGTATTACTTCTAAAAAATTAGAAGATATCGGAGAAGTTGTTAGTTTAAACAAACCATCAGCCACTAATACCACACGTAATAATATTCAAGTTGAGATGAAGGTTCCCAAGTTTGATGAAAAAGAAATTGATTCAGAGGATGATTATGAATTAGATAGAGATCAATTGATTGAAACTCTTATGGCGGATAATGATGATTCTGAATTAAGAGTAGAAGGGGACGAAGAAGAGGATGACGACGATGATTTTGATAGGCTGGCAGAAAGTAGAAGGCAATATACACCGGGAAGTGAAAGGGATGTCATAACAGGTGATGATGAAGAAGATGATATAAGTGATGCCGATAGTGATAAATTGATGGCACTTGAGACCAAGGCAATGGTGGATGACTTTTATGAAAATAGAACACGAAAGTTGTTACGAAGAGGAAGTATATACCGAAATGGAGTGATTGTTGATGTAGATGACGATTTAGAATTGGACCGATTGGACAACTTTGAGGAAATGTTCCCAAAGCAGCAAGCATCGTTTAGAAGAAGATCATCAATTTTAGATCAGTCACTATTATCAAGTAGTGATGAAGATGACGGACTTTCAAAATTTAGATCCAAAGTTAAAAGGAGGAAAAGTAAAAAAGCTAGCAGAAGGGCATCAGAAATTAGGAAAATGCTAGGACCCATAAGGGACAATGGGGAGTATAACGATGCAATTGAATCAGACTCCAATGATGATACCAACTTAGTTTTGAATATATTGAATGAAGAGGATGAAGAATCTTCGATGATGATGAGTGACGATGAAACTGATGAAGATTTTGATTTACCAATAAAATCAACTAAAAGACATAAAGGTTCTAGACATGCGAAGGAAGTTTTATCATCAAGTTCTTTGGGATTTGGGGCTCCGCCATTAGGAACATTTACAACAAAAAAACCTTATAGCGTCATCGATGGAGTTTCTACAAGATTTGTTCAGCCGTTTGAATCACCAAGAAAAGCAGCTAGATTAGCCAGAAGAGGTTTGAACAAGATAAAAGAAGATCAAGTACCAGCTGATCCAATACCACTTGATGAAATATTGAACATTGAAGAATTTGATGAAGATAATGCAGAAGATGATGATCCATTTGACGATCCGGCTCATGATCATGAAACAAATGATAAACTACAGGAAATGTTTGGTGAAAAACGTATACCATTAACAGCTTTTAGAAATAAAGGATTGGTCAATAAATATACTCATTTGGTGGATCCAATGAATCATCGTCGCCGCAATAGTGCAGGTGGGAATACCCATAAAAAATCATCTGCATCATCTGCATTATCCAGCGATTCTAAAAAGATCAAAAAGAAGGTTAAATTAGTAGAACCTCAGGAAGGTACTAGTATTACTGTTCATGATGATCCGACTGCTGATCTTGATGAATACATTATCAGCAATCAACAAGAAATAGAAGGCTTTGCGGCTTTCGCTAGCGATGATGAAGATGTTGACTCCGTTTCTCTCAAGATAGAACAACCTCACACTCAACCTGGCAGGAAAACTTTACTTAGAAGAGCTAGTATGGCTGAAGCCCAACTGGAGGGAAAAAGGGCTACTAAGGGTGGTGTTTTTGATGAGTCTTTGATGGAAAATGTAGAGGCTTTCTTAGTAGATGTTGGTGCCACTGAAGAGTTTTCTTTTCTTGTAGGAAATGAATGATGTATGGCAAGATATATATGCATATAATTTTTATACAATATGGTATAGTATATAAAGAAGTGATTTTTCAACATTTTCTTTCTTTTTATAAGAAGTTATTTTTTGTCACCAATATGAGTTATGGACTAGCCGTTTTGAAGGCAGGTGCTCGATCTTTCGGGAACAGAACCAAATTTGGGGTTGCCAAAGCCAAACAGATCAAACCAGTAGCCGAAAGGGTGAGTTTGAAGGCCCCGCCAAAGATTTCAACAAAAGATACTAAGTCCGAAACAGGCAATAAAACATCAGTTGGTAAGAAGATCCTCTTGGGATTGGCAGGTACAACAGGTATTATTTACACATACGATCACTTTTTTGGTTATGACTTAGCAGATAGAACGTTCAGATCTCTTTATGTGTTATTACGCTTGTCATATGATTATAAGATGAATTTTTATGAAGGTGCAGATATAGATTCTCTTCATGAACGTAACGCACAAAGACTTTATGATTTGATCATCGAAAATAAAGGTCTTTATATCAAGATGGGACAGATGATTGCTGTCCAAGGAATGATGTTTCCAAAACATTACCAAGATAAATTTAAATTATTGTTTGACAAAGCACCAACTGAGTCATGGGAAACTTGTGACAGAACTTTACAAAGTGATTTAGGGTCAGATTATAGAGAAAGAATCTTTTCAGAATTGGATGAAACCCCAATCGCTAGTGCTTCCGTTGCCCAAGTTCATAGAGGAACGTTGAAGAATGGGGATAAAGTTGCAGTGAAGATCCAAAAAAAATCAGTTTCTTCACAAATCGATTCAGATCTATTCACCTTTAGAGCTGCTATGAGTGTGTATGCTTATGTTTTTGATTTACCTTTGAAATTAACAATGGACTACATTTGTGATAAAATGAGAGAAGAATTGAATTTCTACAGTGAATACAAAAACGCCATGATGATTACTGATTTGATTGAAAAGGATGCTCAATTTTCTCGCTCTAAAGAATATTACATTCCTAAGTACTATCAAGAAATATCTGGAAAGAAGATTTTGATTAGTGAATGGATTGATGCTGAGTTAATTGGTCAATACCATGGATTAGCCGACAAAGGCTTCAATTTGAAAACAGTGATGTCTCAAATTACTAGAATCTATGCACGTCAAGTTTTTACTTGGGGTGTTGTTCATTGTGATTTACATCCAGGAAACTTAATGGTTAGAGATATCGAGGTTGAAAACACCAATATTTTCACCAGAATGATTTGGCCAACAAAAGAAGTTCAACAATTGGTTATTCTTGATCATGGTCTCTATGAGCATTTTACTCCGAAATTCAAAAGGGAGTATTCTGAATTTTGGAAATACTCGATGGAAAAGAACTACAGTAAAACTGTTGACATTTTAACCGCGTGGGGTATGGAAGTTGACGAAATGGTGATGGCATTTGCAGGTGTTGCTGACATGAACAGTGATATCGTTAAGAGTCATATTGCGAAGGTTCAGAATTCAAGTTACTTCGAGCGTCAAGAAATGATGAGGGATAGATTACGTCAATTTTTGAAATCTACCGATAAATTCCCATTATCATTAGTTTTTGTGATGAGATCTATGAGAATTGTTGCTGGTTTGAACATGAATTTTGGTTCTCCTGTCAATAGATTATCAATTTTAGTCCAAGAAGCCGAACGAAGCGTCGATCAATTTTTATTGGAAAACGGCCAAGCTGATACATGGGGTGAATGGTTGATGAGAATGTGGGTTTCTCAATCTGCGATCATTTTAACCGATGTTTTCTTCGACTTACATAAAGTCTGGGAATACGTCTACGGTACTTTACTTCATCATAAAGTCTCTCAAGTTGAAGAAATTTATGATAAAAAGGTCACACAAGGTGGTGAACTTTTCGGTTTTGAAAAAGTCCCTTCTAGTAGTGAGTTGATTGTATGATTGATTCAATTGTCTAGTCTGTATATAGTGCACACAAGTGTTACAAATTACGTAATACTATATAAATGAACTGAAAAATTCCTCTATATTTCCTTATGCAAATTATATATTACAATTATTAATTAATAATTAATGATCAAACAAAGTTATAATTATCATTATTGTTTAATACACAGTAATCAATTAAATGCATAGAAAACTCTCTTATTTTCTCTCTTATGATTTACATGATTTTATTGTAATTTCATTTATTTAATTGAAGCAGAAATTGAAAATTCACGTGACTTAGACGCGATTTTTCATCTTTACTATTTGATAATAATCCTTTAATTGAAAGCGCAAATATCCTTCTTTATCATTTGGAGCGGTTGTAAGGTTTCTGTTCATCTTTTGATTTGGTTTTGGGCCTTACATTGAGATGAAAATTGATCGCCTTCCAGAAAATGTGCTTAGGGTAATCGGATTTCATCTCGATACACGGGATCGAGCGAGTTTGGCATTTAGTAATAAATACCTCTTTACAATATATATACCATTGATTTATGGTAAAGTTGCTTATTGTGGACAAGGAAAAGTTGAAATAGGAAAAGATGAACAGTTTGGATATTTGACAGAACTGAATGAATCAAACATCAAAAGATTTTTAGTGTGTCTAGGGCAGAGATCCATCATGGGATTCAGATATAGTGAATTAGTCACGAGTTTGTTTTTAGAAGATATGGGAGAAATGAGTTGGTTAGTTGAATGGAGAAATCAAATCGAAATTGGGGCGTTTTCTCAATTGAACAAATACATTTTTCCGGACTCATTACAGATCAAACCTTTAACTCTTGAAGAAGCACCAAATTTGAATACATTAGTAATAGATGCCAATTTTTGCTTGCTTGTTGACTCTTTGCATGGAATGGTGAATTTCATCAATTATGAGAACATCAGATCAATAATTTTTAAAGGTGACCTCGGTCAAAATGAAGATATGATGATGTTCAAATTAGTAACTTCATTTCCTCGTATGATTAATCAATTAGGTGAATTGCATTTCTCTGTTGATGATGGCCAAAACTATAATTTAGTGTATAGGAGATTAGTTGGGTTTTGCGCAATTTTGAGAAGGATTAATTTACCGTTACCAAATATAAATTCATTGACATTACCATTAACAAATCAATCAAGTGACACAATAGTCAATTTACTTGGAAGACATATAATATTTGAAAACCTCAATACGCTAACTTTGTTGATTGAAGATGACGCTGATGTTTTAACCTTAATCAAACCAATAGACAAATTAGGAACCATAATCAAAACTCACGGTACCAATGTTGAAAAGTTAAATATAAAGTATAATTTGAAAAGAGAAGATGAAGAAAAGAATCATCTAAGAGCAATGATGTTGCTAAAATTTTGTGAATCATTCCATCGTTTGAAATCACTCAGAATGGAGTTGAATATAATGTCGATGAACTTATCAAACATTTTGATGATTTTTGGTGCCCCAATTTCGAATAATTTAGAGACCTTGAAAGATATAAGAATGAATATAAACACGCCAAGTGAAAATGTGATTAACAAAATACTGCCCACCTTGAAAGATGCAACGATGATTTTTCCACATTTGAACTTCATAAATAATTGTGGATGCTCGATCTGTGAAGAGATATTCGTTAAATTAAATGCAATTGAGCGATCGAAAATAGAACAACGAAATAATAATTCATTTTTTGGATTTGGTAGATTGCGCAGGTCCGCAGTCGAATTGAATCCAGAGTTATTATCAGAAACCATAAAAATTGGTACCTTGTTGATTGTTGGTCAAGAGTTGGATAAATTGTTTTCTGATAACTCTATCAAATTTCACAGCGATTGTTTGATAAATAAATTCAAATTCAATGGATGGTTGAGGAAAAATTCTTATTCAGAGAAAGGATATTTATTCGACCATTTGATAAGAAATCAATTAAATCAGCTTCATAGTTTTACCAATATTCAAACGTTTGAAATATGTGGGATGATGTACTACAGAGATTTGACTGGATTTCAATTGAGATATGGAGGTGAATTCGAAGGTTTAAATGACGAAGAATTACTAGGAGTTGTTGACTTAGGTCATATGTTTGCGCAAACTTGATAAGCAGATGTTTTTCATTATAGAATATATATATAGTAAAAAACGAAAATAAATATTATGCAAAAGAGCATGCTCAAGTCATTTGATACTTTGGTCCATCTCCACCTTCTGGGACAGTCCATGTTATATCTTGACTTGGAACTTTAATGTCACATGTTTTACAGTGAATACAGTTTTGTGAATTTATCTTAAATTCGACTTCACCATCATCTTTTTTCACAAATTCGTAAACACCAGCTGGGCAGAATCTTTGTTCAACACCTTGATACTTTTCCCATGTCAAATCTTTATGTTTTTTGAAGTCCATATTAGGGATTTCTAAATGACTTCTTTCACCTTCTTGATGATATGTACCAGTTCTACTGACTGAGGTCATAAGATCAAAAGTGATTTTACCATCAGGTTTTGGATATTCGATCTTGTCAAACTCAGAAGCCAATCCAGTTTTGGAAGCATCGGACCCGGTGTGATCTAATGTAAATGGTTCTTTACCTTTTGTGATCATGGTGACCATTCCAGAAACGGCCAGACCACCAAGCATACCCAATTTGGAATCAAATGATGGTTTAACATTTCTTACTTCATAAAGTTCATCATGAATCCATGAAGATTCATAAGCTTTTTGATATTCAGGAACTTCAAGTGCTTTCCATTCTGGTAATGGTAGCCCTTCATCTTCCTCATCTTCCTCATTCTCTTCCTCTTCTTCATTTTCATTTTCTTCTTTGGCAGATGCCATTTCTTCTTCTTGTTGATCTCTTAACTCAATCACCTTTTTATACATACATTCAGCAGCAAGCATACCCGATTTCATTGCATTATGAGTACCTTTGATCTTAGGGACATTCATGAAACCAGCGGATGCACCAACAAGGACACCACCAGGGAAATGTAACTGTGGAACAGATTGCCAACCACCTTCATTTAAAGCTCTAGCACCATATGAAATACATTTTCCTCCTTCCAAAACATCTTTGTAGAAAGGATGTAATTTCATTCTTTGAAATTCTTGGTATGGTGAAACCCATGGATTTTCATAATCTAAACCAATGACCATTCCAACAGAAACAAGTCCATCACCAAAATGATACATCCATCCACCACCATATCCAGTTCCAGTCAAAGGATAACCCATTGTGTGAGAAACGGAACCTTTTTGAAATTTTGAATCTTCAACTTGCCAAACTTCTTTAATACCTAAACCATAGGTTTGTGGATTTCTACCGGCTCTCAAATCATACTTAGAAATGGCTTGTTTAGAAAGAGATCCATGACAACCTTCTGCTAATACAGTCATTCTAGCATGAAATTCCATTCCTCTTTCAAAATCGTCTCCTGGTCCATCCTTTAAAATCCCTGTATCTCTAGTTGCTACACCCTTAACTGCTCCTTCTTTATCATAAACTAGTTCAGAAACCGACGTAGCTGGAAAGATTTCAACACCCAATTCTTCTGCCTGTTCTGAGAGCCATTTTGTAACTTCACTCAATGATACAATATAATTCTTATCCTTGTTAACCATCTGTGGAGGTTCTGGCAAATCATATGCATCTCCATCCTGAGTTAGAAATTTCATATGATCCTCACTTACCAAAGTACCCATACCTTGTGGTAATATGTCTTCAACCTCGCTTTTATTGAATAATTCTTTAAGTGCTTTTGGATCAATCACTGCACCGGAGACTATATGGGAACCCATATCAGCGGCTTTCTCTAAAAGTACAACTCTCATATCCTCGTCCAATTGTTTAAGTCTGATAGCAGTAGCCAAACCTGCAGGCCCACCTCCGACAATACATACATCACATGTATCCACCATTCTAGGGTCCATTTCTCCATCTTGTATATTTAAAGAGGAGTACAGTCTTGTAAAATTAGCGGTCTTTCCTGTACGAAATCCCGCCATATATTTGTACATATATTGGCTACGCAACAAAGAATTATTAACTTGTCTAAGCATGGTTAATTATTTACAAGTTCTAACGTTGATTTGATAAAAGAGAGTTGTAATTGGTGCATACTTTACATTATATATTTTTCAGGACCTGAAAAATTGACTTGTCTTTTCTACAAAAGGGAAGTACAAGCGAGATTTGAAAAATGAAGAGAGGAGAACATCTATAAAGGTATAACACTAAGCTCCAATACGGCGGAATCATGCAAAAAGTCCTTTGCCATTTGCCAGTCTTCATCGGAGTTGAAACGAACCATATCACCATCTTCATCTCTATATTTGAATTTAAATTGAACTGCATTCAAAGCAGCATGAACCTTTTTGATTAAAACACTCGTCAGCTCGGAGTAGTTGAGTTCTCTGGAGACACTAATATTAATTGGGTGGAGGTCCTTATTGGTTTCGGCAAAAGTCAGTTTTATAAAAATCTTGTCCATAAATCCGTAAGAAGTTGGAGTTGCCGAACCAGTTGAACCGGGTTTGGAGATAGTTATACTGGAAACACTGGATAGTATATCATCAGGACCAATTGATGTATTTGATGATGACTTTCTGTACTTGTGAGTGGTATTGGTTGAAGAAATGGATGCCACAGATACAGATCTCAATTTTTTTTCACTCGGCAATGGTGGATAAGAACCCATACTTGTATTGAAGCTTGAGTTAGATGCAGTTCTCATTCTTCCCGCACTATTCGAAGAATTCCTAAATGATGCAAATGATCCTGAGCTATGTGCTGAGGTCGAGTAAATTACGTCTTCACTATTAATACTTTGATCAATACTGTTATTGACAGATCCACTAATGATCTCACCTAATCTCTTGATGGCACTATCCCATTGGAGCAGCTGCTCCTCAGATCTAAATCTCATTATACATCCTCCGGTGTCTTTATTACCTTTCCATTTTAATGATAAATAATGTCCGGGTTGATTTGGGAAATATAAAGATGAGTCAGAAACTGTAGATCTTGTGATTTTATTAATGTAAACTATGCCATTGATGATTAATTGTAAATTACTCAGTCCATTACTATTTGTTGTTTTTCGCGTCAATAACTTACTTCGTGATGATGATTCTTTGAAAAAGTAAATAACTTTTTCAAAAAGGTAACAATGCACCTCCTTTTCATTTGAATGTCCGTCTGTTAATAAATCTTTAATTGTCACGACATTAAAATATAGCAGGTCTCCAACGTTAGATGTATCATATCCCTTCCAATCAATGACGTTTTCTTTTAAAGTTTTCAAGTATTTAATGTTATCAGCTCTTCTTTGTGCTTCATTGATATTCCTTGCAACTTCCTTAGTAATTGTTTGAGCTTGAAGTAATTCATTGAAATGTTCACTATTTGGATCTGTTTCCTTGATTAACTGCCTTAATAACAATGGGTATTTGGTTAATCTTTGAATTGGCTTAATCAGATAAAAATTTTGCAATTCATAAGGATCTTTTATAATCTGAGAAGCTCTTTCTAATCTATTTGCATCTTTCAAAATGAATTCCATTGAAGCATTCTGTGATAGGGCCCATGATTGATACATCTTAAAACCGGTAACACCTGCATGAATAAACAGTGAACCAATTCTTTGATCTCTAGCTGGGGCGGAAGCTTGACATTCCAATCCGATCAAAAATCTTCTTTGAAAATCAATAATGTCTAATAAATTTGGAAATAACAGATTGACGTTTTCACTTGTGAATAATTCAGAATTCAATAAATCCTGCCTATACTTAACTAAAGTTTCTAAATCTTGCACAAACTTTCTCTCTGTTTCGATTATTTCTCTCACAACTTTTGATTTTTGGGTATCATTTATTAGTAGTTGATCTTTCATTGGGATTGAGTCAAAATGCGGGTCTAGATTTAGAACAAACTCAACGGATTTGATGACTCTTTTCAAATGGCTTGAATCGTTTGAAAATGGCATTGTAACAGGGAACAGTTCATCGTCCCTTATATTTAATGATTGCTTACATGCCAGCAGAAATTTATAAATTGACATTTTGCAAACTTTCATATCGTCTGAAGCAACTACTTCCAAATGATTATCCGCTGAAATTGCATTAAATATAAGACAGAATGGGGAGCCCAATTTGAATAAGTTTGATAATGAGGTGACTGGATCATGTATCATGCCATTTGGTAAAACTCCTGTTGCAAATGTTCGCAAAGCCATACTCCAGTGTCCAATATTTGCATTGATTTCATTTAAACTTTCTTCGATAAATGCTGGGGTTTCGATGATTTTCCTTTGTTCTAAAGCTGCATCTTCTGAATAAGCATGTGCTAATTCGATGTAGGGCATCATGTGAGGGACACGCGTCAATCTTGATAGCAAATGGAGGCATACGTAATAAAGTGATTCTTCATGAAATGGTTGTCTGCTTGTTAGAATAGACGCATTAGACGCTACTCTTTTCGGCATACCAACTGGATGCTGGTGTTGTATAAAGGATGCCATTTAAAAAACGCGCTTTCTTGTCCTTATGACCAAATAAACACGGATTCTATAAATAAGAGGGCGTGTTCAGGAGACGAGGAAAAAATCAAGCTAAACACCTTCCAAAGTATTTTTAAAATTGTGCTCATGAGCTCAGCATATTTAATAAATAATAACTAAAAATGACACAAGTCCTAAATGGCCTTCTTTTCTTTAAGGAACTTTCTAGCTGTAAAAGCAACACGATCAAGAATTGCACCAACCGACAAAACACCAGCAACAGCACTTAAAAAGGAAAGAATAAATCCACCAAAAGACTTTTTATAAACTTCCTTGTTAATGATTTTTAAGGGGGAAATGTCGAAATAAAAGTACACGCCAGCCAAACCACCTCTAGTGTGAAGAGTATTTGGATGATCATCATCCCTGCCACCTAAAACCGGTCTTTCATGTTGAGTGGCAGAAAATTCGTTTGTTTCGATATACTCCCCATTAATGTACTCG
This sequence comes from Saturnispora halmiae, assembly GCA_030563645.1. Classification (NCBI taxonomy): domain Eukaryota; kingdom Fungi; phylum Ascomycota; class Pichiomycetes; order Pichiales; family Pichiaceae; genus Saturnispora; species Saturnispora halmiae. The sequence continues at coordinate 14,346 of JAJMJL010000030.1, read as the reverse complement.
AATCTTGTATTGACAACTTTTAGGAAATAGGAAAATACGGTCCATTTTTCGGGATTTGTCTTTTTGGAGGAGTCCAAAGTATGAGATGTACGATGGTCATGAGAATCACTTTCGAATTTGCTTTGTAATTCATGAGAATCTTCACCAAATGAAAAATGATTAATGGTATGAGTGAAATCGAATTTATCTTTCTCTCTACTGAATAAACTGACATCATGAATGTGTCTATCCTTATGAGCCATTGGCATTCCTGGGGCAAAATGAATGTTCCCACCAATTCTATTAATTTTTGTAGTTCCCTTTACTCTACACCCTTCATTTAATCTTGAATTAATCTTCTTCACATACCCTTCATCTTCACATTGTTTGATGCCATTACCATCCTCAAATTTCCATGCAACAAGTGAAAACGCATACCTGACGCTTGAACAGGTATTACAACATACCTTTTCATCATTTGATTTTTCATCATTTGCTTCTTGTGAAATAGCTCCATGACAAGATCCACATTGTCCATTTGAGTCAACCCCCTTGAATGTTTCATGTCCACCAACATGTAATTCTTCTTCTCCGTTTGATATCTCATTTCCATTTGAGTCTAGCCTCACTTTACTGATCTCTTCTTGCAAAACATCCAATTGAATATCGCCTGTTAGATCCATAATATCCATATATAACAGATCACAAGGGAAATGATGAAAAGTAATATCCATGTTGATCGCAAGGTCATCTGGGGATCGATTGACAACTAATTCGGGTCTGAGAACAATTGAATTGTATTGGTGCCATTCAAACCACAAAAGAATTGTCACCACCACCCCACACATCAAAGTAATGACACCTCCCATAGAAGTCCGAATACGACGATCATCGGCCGTTTTGGCAAACGCGTCAAAGCCTAAGAGATTGGCGTTCATTGAAGAATAATGTTACAACAAATTCCTAGAGCTGGAATTTTTCACTATACAATATTAAAACATTTAAATAAAGGAATTCCTACTATATAAAAGGGTCATTTACCTTGGGGGTTGTTGTTGTTGTTGCTGCTGTTGTTGTTGCATCATATTAGCCATAGTTTGAAACATCTGAGCCATATCCACACCATTTTGACCATTTTGGCCGTTTGATTGCTGCTGGGCCATCATTTGAGACATCATTGCCATCATTTGTTGCTGGTTCATACCATTCATACCCATTTGTGGCATAGCTGGTTGTTGCTGAGGTTGCGGTGATGGGTAATACGGATTTTGTTGCATTGGAGGAATACCTTGTCCATAAGGTGGTGCTTGATAATATTGTTGTTGTTGAATAGGAGGCTGCTGCTGGTGTTGCGGCTGGTGTTGCTGGTGTTGCTGTTGGTATCCATTTGAATTTTTATTGTCATCTGATTTAGGTCCATTAGGATTGGTATTAGTTGGCATTTTTCTAGAAATAGATTTTGAACTGACACCAGTACCAACTTCAATATCAGGTTCTTCAACAAATAAACCTGATTGGATTGGTAATTCAGGAACAGAACCACCCCATGGTGCATACATCAACCATTTTTTATCAGCATCAGTTAATCTACGTAAAGGAATAGTTGATATACCCGTTTGATAATTACAACAATCTCTTGGACCAAACCCAACACCCCAACGTGCACGTAATCCACTTGGATGATTATTAGAAAGAGCTTGAATAACTTGTTCAGCTTCGGCTCTCGAGTAAACTTTAACAAATGCATGTTTTCTTTCATTGTTTAAAATGACACTTTGAACTTCTGCGTAAGGTCTCAAAGTTGAAGTTAATTCACGCTCACTCATTGATGAAGGAACCCCTCCAATAAAAATGGTTCTACTCAAAACACCAATAGATCCAGAAGGAATCTCATTATCAATGTAAGGTCTCTTAGGTCTAAAATGTGGATTTGATGGAACATTTTGTTCACCATCAAGAATAGGTGGCTCAGGAATTTCCATGTGGGAAGCTCTTTGAGGAGATCTTTCCCTGTCTCTTCTATTTGTTCTATCCATTCTTTCATTTCTTTGAGTATGCGCAGGTGCAGAATTGCCAAGTGAAGGTGAGGATGAAGTTGTGGACTTATTCATTGTTTGCAGTAATTGGAAAATGGCATTTGGATTTGATTTTTCCTCTGCACTTGCTGAGATAGAAGGGGTTGAAGGAGGAGGTGGAGATTTCTTAGAGGCCAAATTAGCCAAAGCATTTAGAACAGCGTTTGAAGAACCTCCAGTTGTGGCAGTATTGTTATTAATTGATTTGTTTTTTTGCGGAGGAGAGCCAGGAGGTGTATGAGATTTAAAGTGTTTATCTTTAATGGATTTAATTATTGATTTATCAAAGGTGTTGCATTGGTCCCAGATATCGATTAGTTTACCTATTTTATCTCTAATATCATCGTTTGCTACAACTAGAGAATCATCGATTAAACTTGGTATTACCTCCTGAATTTTTGAAACAGAGGCTGTATTTTTTTGAGAGTCAATCAGCCCTCTGACAATGGCGTCAAGTACATACAAGATCCCTAATTTATTGGCATTAATCGTATTCTTACAAGCATTAATTAAGATTGGGGTTAATTTAAGTTCTTGTTCTTCCGCTGGGGCTTGAAGAAAAAGCTCCCTTAAGGTTTTAATTCTCGAGCCTGAAACTCCCGGTGCTTTGACAGCGTTAATTTCTTCCGCAATCCGTTGAAATTCTTCCGAACTGTCTGACATTGTCGAAGAAGAAAAAGTGGTGATCGGCAGGACAAGTTTTTTTTCTGGCATTTTTATCTAGTAATAAGTAACATAAATATTGTTTCCAAACAGAAAACAAGAAATGGAAGGACAGGAAGACAACGACGTTGTTAAAGAAGAGCCAACAATATGCGAAGGATTACAAGCGGGATATTCAAGAAAAATGGGTGTTTATACCCCCAAAACAGGGGAAACAGGGAAAACGGGCGATTTGTATTTGACCGAACCATTTCCTCAAGAAGAAACACTACCATTTGAAAGAACGATAGAGCCAACAAGTCTAGAAAAGTTGGAAAGACATGTAATTGATACAATTGAAACCGTTGTTTTTTCAATGGACAATATAACGACCATTCAAGCGTTTTTCCCTAACATTTTGAACTACAAGCCGTTAAGACCACTCAATTGGGGTATTCAACAGGTAAACAAATTGTATCTAGTGTATATTATGTTGCAATTGAGAAAATGGACAGCCCGTCACATGACAGTGAGTCGACTGAATCAGCTTATTAAAAGGGAGTGGGGGCTTTTGGATCATTATAACCAAGAGATCCAAATCCAAATGAGATCCCAGCTCATTGAGTGGAGCAAGATTATCAAAAATCATTTATGGACTTGCAAAATTGAGATTTGGGCGTTTCTAATTGACCTGGGGTTGAATATCGGACTTGTATTAAAAAGACAGGGAATATTGATGAAATTATTGGCAACCTTGAGTTATCTCATGGGTTTTATTCGAAATAATAATGACTCCGAACACGATTTGCAGATCCAAAATGTGATCTCCTCTTTGCAAACAAGATACGGTTTGAAAAATTCCTAACTACATGAGGTCATCAATTTATAATACTCTCTACTCTCCACCCTTTGTTCTATTGTCGCTCAGAAAATTCCCTCCGCTCATCTCATCTATCAAATATATTCTCCAAACCTTTCATAAACACAACCGCCCCCCCTCCCCCCCAAATCCGTTATATTCCATCTCCACGGATCATTAGATGCATATCGGGAAATCTTGAATTTATCCGGTGAAAAGTGGTGTTAGGTTTTTCCGATGAGCGAAAGTAATTTTTCAGATTCTTAAATACGGCGACGTTTCTTTTAATTACCCTTAATTATTACTCCACCCTTTTTCTTTCTTGTTAATGATCCCGGCACAAGCCTGCGATAGTTGCAGAAAAAGAAAGCTCAAGTGCACCAAGGACGTTCCTAAATGTTCGAAATGCGTGGCGCACAACTGGGACTGTGTTTACTCCCCCAAGGCAATTCGGTCGCCGCTTACCAGAGCATATCTAACAGAGGTGGAAGATAAGTTGGCTAAGTTGCAATCGATCATTTCTAAAGTAGCACCGGATAAGTCGATCGACGATCTTCTTGCAGAAAATAGAAGAGGATCAGGCTCAATAGGGTCCAGATCGTCCTCTTCTTCATTAGCGGATGAGACTCCCAAATTACCAGATGAATACTTATCAAACCCTAAACATAGTAAAGTTGTTTTCGACTGGACAGAGGATGGCGAAGGAGACCCTTCATTAGAAGGGATGGGTGCTCATACAGGATCGAATGCTGGATACCTGGGGCCTGGCTCAAGCTCCACTGTATTAAGATTAATAAAAGGAGACGAATTGAACGTTAACAACAATATGAAAGCAATAGACGAACAGGGGAATTTCAATTTACACTTTCTCAATGAATCCAAAGTTCAGTTAAGATTTATTGAATCGTTTTTCACATATTATCATACTTCATACCCATTGGTTAACAAGCCCAAATTTTATGCAAACTTGAATTCTAAAGGTCCTCTGTACTATGCAATTTTATCATTAGGATGTTGGTCAATCTACGGAGAATCCACAAACTATGACTTATACTATTACAGCAAGGCCAAAGAACTATTGCTTCAAAGTGATTCAAATGTTTTCGAATCCGGGAACATCGACTTATTAACTGCTTTGGTTTTGTTATCAAACTATGTTCAAAAGAGGAATAAACCAAATACCGGTTGGAATTACTTAGGTTTGGCAATTTCTATGGCCATTTCGCTTGGCATTCATAAAGATATCAATCTGAAACCGAATGCTACAATGCAAGAAATTAGGGATTTCATTATAGACGCAGAAGTCAAGCGTAAAGTTTGGTGGTGTTTATATATGTTTGATTCTGGAGCAGCTATAACATTTGGAAGACCTTCTCATTTGCCCAGTTATGATTCAATTGATGTTAAATTACCTGCTAATATTTCAGATGAAGCTTTAGACGCTTTATTAGAAGACGAAAAGTTTTTAGTAGATTATTCGTCTACTTTTGAATTAGTTGAATCTAAAAATCCAACAATTTACTCAGCTATGATTGCTCAAATCAAATTGACAATTTTAACGGATTCTTTCTGCACAAGAATAATTTCCAAAACTCCTCCAACCTTAATTGAATGTTGGGATTTGAATAAAAAATTAGAAGATTTTAAACTAGAATTGCCTGAATATTTACAATTTGATAACAATGATAGCCAATATTTCGAAAATGAGAAAGTTCCAGATTGGTTCACATTAGCAAAATGTAGATTATATTGGAGATTGAAAAATTTACAAATTTTGTTTTTCAGACCATTTATTTGGCAAAAGATTGTTTTGATTTCTCAAGGTATTTTTACATCAAATGCTTCAGACGAAGAAAAGAAGGCCACATTAAGTGAGAAGTCTAAAAACGCAAGAAGATATTGTCTTCAAGCTGCTAGTGACACGATTAAGTCAATTTTAGATTATCTACAAATGAACACAAATGGAAAAGCAAAATCTGCATTGGGAGTTTGGTACACAACTTATTTTTTGTTTCAAGCGTTATTGATCCCATTAGCTTGTCTATGTTCAAATCCAACTTCGAAACATTCAAATGACTGGTGGTCTGATATTGTCAAAGGTAAAAAATCCTTAATGATTCTAAGTAAGGGAAACCCAACTTGCTTAAAATTAATTAAAATGGTCGATGCAATTCTTTCTAGACACGATGCGGTTTTGGATGAAACTGATCTTCAAATGGGCTCTTTCAATTATAAGAGTGATTCCAACATTGATGTAGCACCTAAGAAGAGAACATCTTCCACGAATTTGATGAATGTGAACGATCCAATACCATTGAAAAAACCTCATTATGAGTCTTTATTTAGTACCTCAAGATCAAATTCATCTCAAGATATGAAAAGAGAGGATTCTCTCACATCAATGTTATTAAAGAAAACTAATTCTAGCTCAAGTTCTTCCAGCGTTGACCCATTTTCTATTTCGAATATTGATACATTTACTGGAACATTGGAATCACTAAGCACAAAATCTATTTCCATGAATTTGAGCGATTCGAATTTGAGTTCAATGATGAATGACTTAGATAACTTCAAGATCAAATCTCAACAGAATTCATCAATGGCATTGCCATCATTAGTGGTTTCTCCTATAAATGTACCTATTGATAGTCCATTTACTTTAAGTCAAGTTGGAACACCTACGGTAATTGAGACAACTCCATTGAACCCAGTTACTACGACTAATGCTACCACTACAGCAGCTACTACTACTGCGAATGCTTCTCAACCGCCAACAGGTACCAATGGTGAAGCGTTGACAGACATTTACTCCTTAATTTTTGATGAGTTCACTGATCCAATGGCATTCAATACAGTTTGATAGTTTTCTATTTTCACTCACTCATTCGCTCTTCACCATCAATTTACATTTTGTGCTTTTATTCATTTTTTTATTCATTTTCATGTTGAAATGGTTCAACAAGTTGCATTTTTCTTTTTTTTTTAACGATTATTTACCCCTATTTCTACTTCTTCGACTAATTCTATCTATTGAACAGAGTTATTCCCTAAATTTATATAATTTGAAATTAAAACCAGTACAAGGTATTTAAAGCCACTATATAATTATTTATTGATTTGGTCTTTGTAAAGTAATGCTATTCCCATTTCCGACATCTCCATCATGAGAGTCCTTTTTATCTGGCACGGGTCCCCTTTGTGATGATATTTGTGTACTCGAGCTTCTTAAATTTTGGGATGACGATGACGTAATGATACCTTGAGATCCATACAAAGAGAATGAGCTCATATTATGCCTTAATGACGGAGCCATTGCTGAATGAAATGAAGCATTGTCTGATTCATAATCAATTTCTGTATCATAGGTTGAAGCCTGCGAGTCATTAAATCCGGTATCCATGGCGGTTGAAACAGCCATAACAGGTGATCTTATAGCCGTATCCGTAGCTGAATTTTGTTGCTGCTGAGAATTTTGTGGTTCCAAATGATTATCACCCGACCAAAGCGAGTCCCAAGTTGACTTCATCCATTTGAATGGTGAATTTGAAGTAGATGATGAATTTTCTAAGGATGATGTGACATCTTGAGGATCTGCTAGTTTAATAATTAATGTGGACATGTTTAAATCTAATTCTTGTAAGGTTCTTAATTCATCTCCTTCATTGAATGTTATTCTTTCGATCGGCTTGAAGAAATAAAAATAGTAATTGTTATATTCAGGATTAGATCCTAGAATAAATGATCTGACGTGATGAAGTTTTTCATTTAGTTGGAACTCATGTCTAATAGTGGATCCATCCAATAATTTCAATTGTAGTAGACATGATGTTGGTCTTGGCCGTAGTTTCTTAGCGATTTTACTTTCTTCTTTGATGAGTTTGGATACAATAGTTTTAGGTTTCTGAACCAATTTTCCAAGATTCTTATTATCAGAGCTAGTAGCAGCTTCAGTGTCCAATTTTGTTAATTCCGGCGGTGGTGGTGGTGGTGATGTTAATGATGATGATGATGATGTCGATGTTGTCGTTGTTGTTGTTTCTGTTTTCGTCGTTTTTATTTGGAATTTATCGGATATTTTTGATATAATAGTATCAATGTCATCATTTGTCATATCGCATTTAATTTCTGCTAAAACTGTCCCACAAAATATCACTACTGCTCCAGTACCACCAAGTGTTTCAATGGATGGTGTAAACTGTTTCAGATTATTATAATCTTCACTGTTATGCTGTATTTTAAGTCTGATAACGTTTATTTTCAAATACTTCCAGGTCTCCGGATTGATGAACCTGGTGTTGAACCATTCAATCCCATTGCCCGAATCAATCAGAATAAATAGCGGTGCGCGTTTTTGCAAAGACCGACTGATTGACTCCTTACTATCTACACTAAATTCCATTGGTGAACAAAAGAAAGTTACAAAGAGGGGATAAAAAAGTTCTACAAGCATACTTTTGTCATGATAACCGAGCTGAAATGAAATAACTTCAATAATAAATGAAAACCGACATCAAGTGTAACAATTATACTACCACACGTATAGAGCCAGCCTTTAGTAATGGAATGAAATTTGAGGCATTTTCATAGCACCTTTTATGGTCAATTTATTGCGTAGATCATTAATATCCCTATGTCCCTGTGACGTAGACGCTTTTTGCATAAATTGAAAGAACTTGCTTCCCACTAGCCATGCAGGATATTAATCCTTCTTTAGAAATCTCCATTTGGATCCATTCCAATCCCTGGCGAGGATCGGACAAAGAACGGACCCAGGCCAACCAGAAACTTAAATCATCTAATTGTACCAATTTTTCCTGTATTTCGTCTTTGAATGGTTGACCCATCGTTTTAGAAAACTCTATAATTGAGTTATTAGCATAATAACTCCTTGGATGAGTTTTAACTGATTTCATTATAACGTCGACAACTCTTTTAATGATGAAATGATTATTTATGTATTTCAAGTCTTTCATAGTAATAATTTCTTTATCAATTGACACCAACAAAGAGGGTTGTTTCTCAATCCATATTTCCTTTGTCAGACGGATATAATGCACCCAAAGAACACTGGATTTATTCACTTTTTGGTTATTACATTGAAGTATGGATCCAATAACCCACCAATGTTTCAAACGATTTTCGCTTACTTTCATATGGTTATAAATAGTAGTATCATTGGGTGTAAGCATTATCTTTGCTATTGATTTTAAATATGGATTCAACTCTTGTGTCATTTGACACTCAATTAAATTCTTAATTCCTGCTTGAAAATGCAAAACTCCTCCATCTAGAACATATTCTATAGGTGATTCCAAATTCAAATGAATGTTTTGATCAATTGGTGTGTCATCATCAAATAAAACTTCCATTGAAATTATAAAGAAAAAAAGTTTATAAATAAAAGACCTTAAAAATCAATTTATCAACCCCCTGTTCATTTTGAAGTATCTCATCTGTCACTTACAAACCTTTAGAATATTTCAAACATCAAATGTTTTCATCTGGGTGAGTGACAGAAATTGCCCATCTTACGTAATCGGTTTACGTAAGATGACATAAGCAGAATGGATGGAATGTTGATGGAAATTGAAAATTTTCACTTTCTCTGAGTAACATTTAGTCATAATAAGAGATTCAATCTGAATAACCAGATGGAAAACACATCAAGAAGAGACGCACTTGTTTCTATTGAAAAGAAATATCAGGCCCTCTGGAAGGAGGAAAAACCTAATGAAATTGATGCTCCAACTAAGGAAGAAATTGCATATGGAACAGATTTGGAAGATTTACATTTAGCCTACCCAAAATTTATGGGATCAATGGCTTATCCATATATGAATGGTGTCTTACATGCAGGTCACGCATTCACTTACTCGAAGGTTGAATTTGCCACTCTTTTTGAAAGATTAAGAGGCAAGAGAGCACTTTACCCATTGGGATTTCATTGTACAGGTATGCCTATTTTGGCTTCAGCTGATAAGTTGAAGAGAGAAATGGAACTTTTCGGAGAAGATTTTGCAGGAGCTCCAAAGGAAGATGAAACAGCAGCCGCAGCTGAAGAAGAACCAAAAAAGGAAGCCAAGGTTGATCCAACCAAGTTCAAGGCTAAGAAATCCAAGGTTGCTCAAAAAACCGGTAGAGCCAAGTATCAGTTTGAAATTATGCTTCAGTTAGGTATTCCTATTGAAGATATCAAGACCTTTGCTGATCCTTACCACTGGTTGGAATTTTTCCCTCCTTTAGTCAAGTCACACATTGAAGCTGTTGGTGGTTCTGTTGATTGGAGAAGATCTATGATTACCACTGATATGAATCCTTACTACGATGCATTCATTCGTTGGCAAATGAACAGATTAAGAGAAGTTGGAAAGATCAAGTTTGGTAAACGTTATACCATTTACTCCGTTAAGGATGGTCAACCTTGTATGGATCACGATAGACAATCTGGTGAAGCTGTTTTACCTCAAGAATACACTGGTATCAAGATTGAAGTCACTGAATTCAATAATTCCGCCATCGAGTCTCTTAAGTCCCAATCATTTGATTTGGAAGGTAAGAAGGTTTACCTTGTTGCTGCCACTTTGAGACCTGAAACTATGTATGGTCAAACTTGTTGTTTTGTTTCTCCAAAGATTGATTATGGTGTATTTGATGCCGGTAATGGGGAATATTTCATCTGTACCGAAAGAGCATTCAAAAACATGTCTTACCAAGAACTGACACCAAAGAGAGGCGATTACTCATCAGTCGCAACAATTAACGGTTCAAATTTGGTTGGTTCTAAGATTCACGCCCCATTGGCTGTTCACGAAACTTTAAGAGTTTTGCCAATGGACACTATTTTAGAAACCAAGGGTACTGGTGTAGTCACATGTGTTCCATCTGATTCTCCAGATGATTTTGTCACCACCAGAGATTTATTCAACAAGCCAGAATACTACAAGATTGAAAAAGAGTGGGTTATTGAAGAACCAGTTTCCATTGTCAACACTGAAAAATACGGTGACAAATGTGCTGAATTCCTTGTCAATGAACTCAAGATTAACTCTCCAAAGGATGCTGTTCAATTAGCTGCTGCAAAGGAATTAGCATACAAGGAAGGTTTCTACAATGGTAAAATGATCATTGGTGAATATTCCGGCGAATCTGTTGAATCAGCAAAACCAAAGGTCAAGGCCGATTTAGTTGCTGCTGGTAAAGCAATTGTTTACAGTGAGCCTGAATCTGTTGTTATTTCCAGATCAGGTGATTCATGTATTGTTTCTCTTGAAGATCAATGGTACTTGGATTACGGTGAGGAAAACTGGAAGGGCCAAGCCTTAGAATGTCTTCAACAAATGCAATGCTTCCATACAGAAACTAACAATGCATTTGAAGGTGTTTTAGACTGGTTGAAAAACTGGGCTTTGTCAAGAACATATGGTCTTGGTTCTAAGATTCCATGGGATGAAAAATATCTTGTTGAATCTCTTTCCGATTCAACTGTTTATCAGTCATTTTACACTATTTGCCACTTGTTACACACTGACTTCTATGGTAAGGAAATTGGTCCATTAGGAATTAAGGCAGAACAAATGACCGATGAAGTTTTCGATTACATCTTCTGTAGAGCTGAATCCACTGAAGGTTTACCAATCGAATCATCCAAATTGGAATTGATGAGAAGAGAATTTGAATACTTTTATCCAATGGATTCTTCCATTTCTGGTAAGGATTTAATTCCAAACCATTTGACTTTCTACATTTACTGCCATACTGCATTGTTCTCCAAGAAGTTCTGGCCTAAGGGTATTAGATGTAACGGTCACTTGCTATTAAATAATGCCAAGATGTCCAAGTCAACTGGTAACTTTAGAACTTTGATGCAATTAGTTGAAAAGTTTGGTGCCGATGCCACCAGAATCGCTTTTGCCGACTCAGGTGATTCAGTTGAAGATGCAAACTTTGATGAAACCAATGCAAATGCAGCCATTTTAAGATTATACAATTTGAAGGAATGGTTTGAAGAAATGATCAAGTCAACTGAGTTAAGAGAAGGTGAATACAATTTCTTTGATAAAGCATTTGATAATGAAATGAACACTTTAATCAATGAATCCTACAAGCATTTTGACGCTACTTACTACAAGGCTGCGTTGAAATCTGCTTTGTTTGACTTCCAATACTCCAGAGATTTCTATAGAGATGTTACTACATCAACAGGTGTTGGTATGCACAAGGATTTGATTATGAAGTTCATTGAAACTCAAGTCATTATCATTTCCCCATTCACTCCTCATTTCTGTGATTATGTTTACAGAGAAGTTTTAGGTAAAGGTTCAATTCACAAGGCCAAATGGCCAAAGGTGGATGAAATTTCTTTGGAATTAAATGCAGCTTTATCATATGTTAGAGATTTGCAAAGAAATATTAGAGAATCAGAAGGTCAAGCTTTGAAGAAGAAGAAGGGAGGAAAGGCTACTGATTTGGACAAAGACGCTCCATCAAAATTGATTGTTTTTGTCTCAAAATCATTCCCAGAATGGCAGCAAAAGTATGTTGACGTTACTAAGAAGCTTTATGAAGAAAACAAGTTGAACGACAATGCTGAATTGAAGAAGCACATTGATGGCAAGGAAATGAAGAAAGCTATGCCTTTCATTAGTGAACTTAAGAAACAAATATCAATTGAAGGTGCTGAAAAGGTTTTCAATAGAGAACTTATTTTTGATGAATTAGATGTTGTTAAACAATCTATTGAGGTTTTGAAGAAGGCTCCTGCTGCTTGTAATGTCACTGAAGTCGAAATTGTCGTTTTCGAAAGTGGTGAATTAACTGGCGAAAATCTTGATGGTGAAAAGATTGACATTCCTCAAAAGATCAAATCTATTGAAAATGCTGTTCCTGGCCAACCTGCTGTTTTGATTAAGAACCTCTGAAAAATGAATTTCTATGTATGTATCCGGAAAATCTAATTTCTATTATAAGTAAAAAAAACCGTTTTTTCTGTAACAATTAATGGATAAAAGTATAATTCGTATATTCTTTATCACAAATGACATTTACTCCGGAACTGCTGCCATATTATAATCCTCGACTTGACCGCCGCGTCTGTTTGATTACAGGGGGGAATTCAGGGATTGGTTACTATACAGTCCTCAATTTATATCTTCATGGGTTTGTGGTTTACATTGCTGGACGAGACTCTCATAGAATAGAAAAGGCAGTCAAAAATATCAAGAAAGATGCCAAATCCCAAAGAGAAAAATATACATCTTTACAGATTGCCAATAGATTTGTTGGTGAGTTACATACCCTAAATCTAGATTTGTTAGATTTGAGTACAGTTGATTCGTGTGTTAAACAGTTTAAACAAAAAGAAAAGACTTTGAACATTTTAATCCTCAATGCAGGAATCATGGCAGTGCCTTATGAACAGTCCAAGGACGGATTTGAGGTTCAATTGCAAACAAGCTATGTTGCGCATTTCCTCTTGACTGATAGATTAATCAAATTAATGGAAATACCAACCGTTAAAGATCCCCGTATTGTATTTTTGTCTTCAATTGGACATTGGTTTGCGGCTTTCAAGTTTAATCTTGATTCCCAGTTTAACTACTGGCCAAATCTATTCTGGTCAATCATAAGATATGGAATGGCTAAATGTGTCGGTATTCAATTTACAAAAACTTTAGCAAAGAGACATCCAAAAGTGTTGAGTGTTTCTGTTCATCCTGGTATTATTTTTGATACAAACTTATTTACGCATTTAACAGAATGGCCTATTATTGGAACACTGTTTTGGTTAAATTTTCAAATTTTGAAATACTTCGTTGGTGTTTCAATTGAAGAAGGGTGTTGGTCGTCTTTGAAATGTGCAGCTAGTGACGAATTGGATATAAACAAGGATAATGGGAAATTTTTCTTTACTTTTGGAGAAGAAGCTACACCTAGCTTCATAGCAAGAAATGAAGAATATGCCAATGAGAACTGGATTTGGACGACCAAAAATCTTAATGAAAGGGGATTCCAGATTGAAAATCTCTGATCCAGCCACCCCATATATAACTATCAATATGGAATTGTTTTCTCATTGATAATGTGTGTCCATTTTCGGATGATTTTTTAGGCTCGGCAATCGCTGTCACTTTCCATTTATGGAAAACTTTTATGCTCCTTGCATTGTAACGGTTGAAGTGCCTAGCGAAGACATTACACATTATCGAATCAATATAAAACACATTCTTCGTATCATACTATTCCTAATCACTGTTGGTAGTCAAATATGATACATCACTCTGGCTAGTATTTGACTGCCACGGCACATGAAAAATTTTTCTGCCATCATAGCAGAAAAAGCCTTTTCAACGGCATTGTCAATAATTATAATATACAAAAGTTGGCAAATCAGCAGAGAAATATTATCTAGTCAACATATCTTTGAATTCTCCTGGATTGTAGCTTCATTTTGATACCGACTTTGAATATTAAAATCGTTGATTTGTGTGAAATTTTGACACATTTTGACATATTATGTTGAAAAATATTTTATATCCGGCTTATGTCATTTGTTGGAATTCAGTGCTTTAACTAACACTAATTCTTTAATAGTTCATATCATTCATCTCTTGTTCATATCCCCACTATGATGTCTTTGAACAATGAAGATCTAATAAAAACGAAAAGCGATATAAAGACTATCCATAGTACATTTGACATGGAATCACAGTCAGTCGGTGATGTTAGGGAAACCAAAGTTAAAAGAGGTTTGAAAACTCGTCATGTTTCCATGATTGCGCTTGGTGGTACCAT
>JAJMJL010000029.1:0-47895 GCA_030563645.1 Saturnispora halmiae | reverse complement strand
TAATATACTATTTGGAACTTTATATATATGTCTGGGCTGTTTCCCTTTCGACTATATCAAATTTGATAAATCTTTGTTGAATTTCAAGTATTTGACGAGTCCCCTAATCAATGCCTCTAAAACATTGAAGCCAGATAATTACAAGTCAGTAATTGCTACTTTTAAAAGCTTGTTGTCAATTATGAGGAAAGATCATCTTTTTATTGATTTCCAAAAAGTTGCCGAAAATATTAAATTCACTGCAAACACTACAGACAATCTATATTGGATTGATCGTATTTTTGATAATTCCAATGAAAAGCTGCTATACTTTGATGTGAAAGTTCCAAAATTCAGTAAACCGGTAAAAGTTGATATTAAAGCTGATAACATCAATCAGTTTAATTCTCAAGTCAAAATGGACATTTTTATTCCAAAAGTTCATTTAGTCTCTGTCAATCCACCTAATAGCTCTATATTTCCAAGTTTTAAGGTCTCAACTGCTTTTAATGTAGGACTAGGATTGAAATTAGTGAGAAGAATTTAAAACCAGCCATTTACCTAAACTCCGAATTTTTCACCAGCCACTCCGAAAAGTGTCAGATTTCATCTATTGCTTTCAAAGTTTCTTAATTTTTTATAGTGCATTAAGTATATTCACCAGAGAAAACATGGCATCAGGTGTAGTAATTTCTCCACCTGTTGTGCTAACTAACTTTAATTTTGATTCCATTTCAACATTTGAAACCTCAAATGCTAATACAGGTATCATGCATGGAGAAATTTTAGATAGTTCACCAAGAAATAGGAAGGGAAGGAAACACCAGACGCTACCTAGTAAAGCAAAAACAATGGAGTTTCAAGCAAGCAGTCGAAGGTCAAGTTTGAGAAAACCAAATTATTATAGGTTATCAACTCAACCTAAGCCAAAACGCAAGTCTGCAAATGTTAATTCAGCAGGATTCCAAAATTGCAAAGAAGTTGAACAAGTATTTAATATTTATCCAAAGAAATCAACTGCTTTACCAGAATACCCAAGTCATATGATTGAATACTTTGTTAAAAGTCTTGATTTACTGAAAAAGAATCCAACCATTGATTATCAAATTTTAAAAGCCAAGATTGATGTTCCAAAAGTTGCGCAGATTGTTGAAACAGAACGCTCTAAAAGACATGAGTCAATGCCTAATCCTATATTTCATCAAACAATTGAGAAGAATTCAAAAGCTTCACAGAAACAAAATCGAAAATCGGCACCTTCCGGTGACATTGATTTTCATTATAAGCCAATTCAAATGACAATGGACGAATATCTCAATACCCCATTAGATCTATATAAGCACCGTAAGAACAAAAAATCATCTAGTTCTGATTTTACTTTCAATACGAATACTTGGTCCACTGGTGCTAACACACAATCGGGAGTTTCATCTATAGATACAAACCAACACGGTCAAGTCAATAGATTAGGAAATGAAAGAATTTTGAAAACTCAAAGAAAAGATAGCTTAGTTAAACGTAAATCTGTTCAATTCACTGATTCAATCATACCAGAAGAGAAGCTCGAGACATCATTTGAGAAATTTGGAGTTTCACCATTATCTGTTGATGACAGACACAAATCCTTTAAAGTTCAGCAATCAAAAAGATTAAGTAATTATGCTGATATATCTATCGAATCAGGCCGTGAAGTTTACAATAGATTCAAAGATGACTTATTTTCACAAAACTATAGAACATGGGAAGGAATGTCACATTATATCAAGTACAAATACCCAGACTATTATCAAAATGAATATTTAATGACTAGATTGGTATTAGAAATATACATGAGGCGAGTTATTGCTGGTAGGATGGCCTTAAAAATAGGCTCTGATAAAGAAAAGATCAATTCGGAAGCTAAATTAATTGGAATGAAAGATATCATTACACATTTATACGGAAAGGAACAATCTAGTATTTTCTAAAAATAAGATGGATTGTGATTTGAATAAATAAATATTAATATGTACAGTATAGACATGAAAAACATGGTCATAAATGAGAAAGCACATTTTCGTTTACTTCTAATTTAATTTCTTGAGGTTTTTCTTTAGATTCTAAAAGCCAGTATTGGATTCTCTTGTCATCTTTATTTGATTTTTGGAAAACCCAATTTTCGACCTTAGTTTGAAATTCGCCTCCAACTCTTTGAGCAATATCCAAGAGATATTTTGTAACATTTTCAAATAATCTTCCAATAGTACTCAAATGATTAGCATTCCACTTTGACCACCATTGCAATTCATTTTTGATCCACCATGACCAAATATCTTCATAGCAAGTCATGCTCATCAATGCCATTTCAATCATTGGAAATTCAATATTTGATGAAATGAAGTTGAAAACTTTAGCAATCAGTTGGGGATCTTGAACATTTCCTAGAGAATTAATTGCACTTAATTGAACATCTCCCTTTGAAGCCAATTGAGAAACGGTTGACTCAGTAAATGTATTGTTTATAACAGTATCTGGATTTTTGATAATATGTGTAATTTCTTTAAATTCCTTTATTGTTGCAGAATGAGCAACAAGAGATAAAAGAGGTACTAAAAATTCTTTTGGAATTGCATTTCTTGGTCCATGCAATAACCTTTTAAACATTTTCTTTGCTAATTGTTGCAATTGATTATTACTCAAGTTTAAACTTAAAATAGTTGACCTTAAACATAATTCATCTTGAGGTAGATCCATCAAATTTTCCCATTGAAATTGTTGTACAAATTTATTAGTCAATTCATTTGATAGTTTGTCAAAGTTATCATTGGATTTGGATATTTGAATGTAATTTGTAACAAGTGAATTCATTGCCCAAGGATTTAGTTTGGAAATATTTTTGATATGTTTAATCAATTCAATAGATCCAATAATATGATCGTCGGACTGGTAATGTGATCCAAGTAAAATGTTCAAATCTTGAATTAATTGAGATTGCTCAATCATATCCAATTTATCAAAATTTAAAGCAATTGTCTTATATTGATCAGTTGAATAATTAATAATCGATAAATCTGATTTGATAATAAGAATATCTTCCTCATCAACAGTTAATGATCTATCTGTCATCAACTGTCTACCTATTCTACCATCCTTTGTTTTAACAAAAATTGGAATTTGGTAAGGAACATCTTCAATTTCTTCTTCCTCTTCATAAATACATCTATGCTGCTCTAATCTATATCCTGATTCAATCTTTGTCACTTTAATGATCGGCAAACCCTTCAAGTGAGTCCAGGAATGAACTAAAGTTGGGATATCGTATTTAAATTTGTTCAATTCATTTGACTTTAGGAACTTCCATAAATCAATCGGTTTGTAAGCACCAAATTTATTTGACTCAATAAATTGTCCTATAGCTTTGAAGAAATCAGATGAAGAATCAAAAAGAGACATGACCAGCTTAATGACCCAAATACCCTTTTCATAAGCGCCTCTTGTGAAGGTATCATGAATTCTGTTTGGAGAAGATTCTAATTCAGATTGAATCTGATCAATTTCTGGATCCGTTTGACTTAACTTCAATTGTTGCAATTCATCGCCCGATAAGCTTTCCCATCTCTGCAAAACCTCATTTGCCATGAAGGTTGCAAATGCTTCATTGAACCATTCATATTTCCAATGATCAATTGTAATTAAATCTCCCATGAACATATGAACAAATTGATGAACAATAATATCTTTAATTTGCTTTTCTACTTTTTCTAAACCCAATTTTGATGTTTGCCATCCAGGTGTTAGAATACCATCATTTATAACGGAAATGTGCCCCCAATTTTCAACTGCACCATCGCTTAGAAATGGTAATGCAACAAAATCTAATTTTTTTAATGGGAATTCCAAATTGAATAAAGCTGTTAAATCACCGAGACATTCAATAGCTGTGTTTAACGCAAATCTTGATCTGTGCGATTCACCAACTTGAGTGAAAACTCTCATAGGAATTTTTGATCTTGAATGTTCGATAACTTCTAAATCACCGAAAGTGAAAGCAAATGCTGATAGAGACATCGGTAAAGATTTTTCAAACTTAACGGTTTTTAAAGTCCTATTTTGATCCTCCGTTTCAATTGGTGTGTTTGATAAGGTTTCATATTTGGAGTCTAATGTCAAAGTTAATTGAATAGGAACTTTCAAAGAGATTTCATCAATACAAGGTAATAACTTTCCCGAAAACTGTGGTTGAGTATGAGTTGACCAGATAGTCAAATCATTCTTACCAGTTAACGGACTCATGTAATCAATTTTAAACAACCCCTTTGTCACATCTTCGTACTTCAAAATCGTTTCGATGGTTCCCAAATATGTGATCTCAATAGATGCAATTAAATTGTCTTCATTGATTGGGGATTCTGAAGAATAAATAGTGGTATTCGAATCTTTTTGCAATTTGATCTTCAGCTTCTCTTTTTCACCATTCACATAGGTCCCAACAGCTGATAATGAAATCAATGAGATGGTGTTCAATGTCAATGTGAAAAATGGATCGGAGTCGTTTCCACATGCTGCAGTAAACCTTTCGTTTTGTTTCAATGAAATTGAAACTGTTGATTTGAAGTTTGGTTTAGAGCTTTCCAAGGTATAATGAACGCTATATTCAGAAGGAATATATCTGTTGTTGAAAAGTAGAGGAGACGTCATTACTGAACCACGAGAAAAAGCTACTATGAATGGGACCGTGAAATTTTCCAAATTTCCCCATCTGGTCAAATTTGTCAAAATCCAATGCTCCACTGCCAAGTTATATGGTAAAAGAGATTATGCAAAGATTACGGTACTTACTCAATATCAATACTCTCTAGAATTGCAGATAGCATACTTTACTGGTTCAAAGCGAAAAACTTAAACTTAATCATGTTTGGTATCAAAAGAATGCCAAATTTTGATATACTGATACACAATATAATGTGGAATCTTTAAAATAGACACTGTTGCTAGACACCAAATAAAACATTAAAAGTAATTTTCAGTGAGAAAATAATTTTCGCCGTTCCAAATTTGAAACGTTGACAAACACGAAAAGTGGGAAATTATTGATGTTTTGATTTCAACCTCTTTTTCTGTATTTATTCTAAATAAAGACACTTTGAAAGATGGATAAGTTAAGAGAAGTAAGTCATATTTAGCGCACAATTCTTGAAACGTATACTAACGACAATTGACAGAAATTGACCAAGTTAAAGGAAGAGGCTGAACAATGGCAAGAAAAAGCAGACGAGTCAGCTTCCAAGGTTAAGGCATTGGAACAAGAGCTTCTTGAACGTGAAAATGAAATCAAGTCCCTCACTACACGTAATCAAACCTTAGAAGAATCCAATGAAAAATTACAAGATGAATTGGATAACCATAAGAAGATTGCTGGTGATGCCACTCATTTGGAGACCAGTAATGAAAACGCATTGAAGAAGAACGCCGCTTTGGAAGAAGAGTTGGAAGCTAGTGACAAGACTTTAAAGGAAACTACTGCTAAGTTGAGAGAAACTGATATTAAGGTCGAAAACTTGGAAAACAAGGTTACCAGTTTGGAATCCGAAAAGGAAGCCCTTGAAACTCAATTAGAAGCTATGGAAGAGAAATACACCAAGGCTAACGCTGAATTGGAAGAAATTACCAAAGAATTGGAGGGCTTGTAGATTGGAGAAGGTGACCCATTTGGGGTCATTACCATCATTTCTATTGTTGTTTTACTTTGTTTTAGTTATTTTTTTTATTTACCGTTAAATTAGAAATAGCAGTAACGATATGAAGAGTTCAAGCCACTTGCTTGTTTCACTCTCTAGGGATGTCGCCGTTGTCGGGGTGTGGGGCCAACTTTATTGGGTGAAACACTGGGGATCTCAAATTTGGGTTCTTGTATTGGGAGTGTTTGTCGCTCAAATGGTTAACCAGTGGCAGATCCGATGGTTGCAGATGTATACTACAACAGGGGTTGTCCTCAGGGCACTAACAGCCTCTTTAGTTGCCTGTTTTATTTGCCACTTTGCCAGAATGGCTTTTTCTGAGAAAAGTCACGTGACCTGGATTTTATGCGCAACATTTTTTGCGGTTGTGAATTATGTGACTGCGACAAACATACCGTCGTGGTGTAGGGATTTGCTGCTTTTTCTCGCTCTTCTCACATCTTTAAATCTTTCAGTTCAATTGGATCTTCTTCTTCCATAAGAATAAGAAAATGGTTGTTCACGTTCTTGGTACTCCGCTTAGAGGAAAGAACATTTTAGCATACGGGTTATCTAATGCATTTTACGGTTTGGGATTCAAATCTGCCCAACAACTCTGTTCTAAGTTAGGGTTTTACCCAAACATGAGAGTTCACCAATTGACTGAACAGCAATCAATGTCATTATCCAAGGAATTATCAGAGATGACTTTGGGTGGACAATTGCTCTCTCAAATTAGATCTAACATTAAGTTAAAGAGAGAAACAGGTTCATACTCTGGTATGAGACATTCTATGGGTCTTCCAGTTCACGGTCAAAGAACAAAAACAAATGCCAAAACCGCAAGAAAGCTCAACAGAATCGAAAGAAAGGTTTAGTTTCTCTTTTGTTACACATCATCACTGTACATACATATATAATCTATCAATTGTGTATTCCATTTTAACGCTTTTTCTATCATTTTTATTTAATGAAAATTTTTTTATGAAACTTGAGACTAATGTGAAAGAACAGTCGTAGTTCAGATCCATGTCACAATGAATTCAAAATCTAATAGCTCCACGTGTGTTTTTGGATTGATAAAATAAGGTGAAAATTGCACTTTTCAGGCTTGTATAAATCGTTTCTCTTTATGTTCTCAATAATTCATATTTTGGCCACAGTAATTTTTTTTGCTCGTCCCAGTAATACTTTTGTATCTCCCAGTGCATTTTTTAATTTCCCCCAGTGAAAGCTTTTTGGCCCCACCGCAAAATCTTTCGGTGCGAAAAAAAAACGGAAGGTTTTTCGCAAGGGGGGGAAGACACCACCATTTGGGTCTAATTTTTCACGCTTCCCCATTAATTGTAATAACTCTTTCTTCAGCTTTGATGCTATTTTGGTCTTCACTTGTGGCATTTTCACTTCTTCTAATGTTTCCTGCGGTTTTCAAACGTGCTAAGTTCTTTGTGAAAGGCTTTGTAGCTCTCAATGTTCTTCTTCTAAGTGCTACATATGGTGTCATTTCTTCTCTTGCCCTCACAATTGTGGGTAAGAAATCCATCTCTCAATGGTCAACAGCAAGGTTTTACTATAATACTTTTTCATTTCTTATGCGTATGAAGATCAATGTTGATAAGCCGCATTTATTGGAAAAGTTACCAGCAATTTTGATCTCTAACCATCAATCTGAATTGGATATTTACATGTTAGGTAGAATCTTCCCTAAAAAGTGTGTTGTGACAGCTAAAAAGCAATTGAAATATGTTCCATTTCTTGGCTGGTTCATGTCTGCTTCAGGTACATTTTTCCTTGATAGATCCAACAAGCAATCTGCAATTGATACTTTGAATTCTGCTTTACAAGATCTGAAAACCAACAAGGGTGGATTATTCATGTTTCCAGAAGGTACAAGATCATATTCTGCAACCCCAACTTTACTACCATTTAAAAAGGGTGCATTTCATTTGGCGGTTCAAGCACAAATTCCTATTATTCCATTAGTCGTCTCAAACACTTCAAATCTTTATTCGATGAAGTTGTTCAACTTCAATACCGGTGAGATTAATATAAGAGTGTTAGATCCTATCTCTACCGAAGGTTTGACCGCGGAAGATGTTCCAGCTTTGACTCAAAGGGTTTACGACAGTATGAACAAGGTTGTTCATGAATTGGGTATGTCTGTTGTTTATGGCCAAGAAGTTGTTGAAACAGATGCGGTAGTTTCTGAAGAAGATGCTGAGGATGAAGAGAACCCAGAGACTGCCGCTAGCGAAGAAGCTGAAACGCCAAATGAATCATCTTCTCTTATTAGCAAATGAGATGCTTTCCAAAACAACTTAATTAGTATGTAATTTTACAATTTCTTATGATTTTTATTTCTACTCCGTTCTATGATGTTAATACTTTATTGTTTTGAGACCAATGCTATCAAATATTCAATATTTTGTTATACTAATGAATCACTTTCAATTTTACGTAATCTGGAATATTTTTCAAAGATTTAACAGATTCTATTTCTATTTCTTTATCTATTACACAGTAATATGTTTTGGACCAAACGATCAACCGAACCAGAAAAAGAAACCATTGACGATTCATTAGGAGCTCTTTCCAACGTTTTGAATGAACAGCAAGATGCGAAAAGTCTTCGATCCAAAGCCGAATCACGTGCACAGAATTTAGATATTTCAGCTTTTCCAAAAGAAATGTCATGTATGACATGTCTGGATGAGTTAATGTCATGTATGTCACTTGGTGGCCAAGTAAGAAACTATTATAGATATGGAGATTTGACCCTGTGTGATAAACAAAATGAAAAATTGAATTTCTGTTTCAGTCAATCTATGAAGACAGGTGAAGAACGTGAGATGAACATTCAAGAGTTTTACAAAAAAAGGCTCGTGGAGGAACTAAGTAAAGGTAGTAGTGAAGATATCTGGGAGTCTAGAAATTGATTGTATCTGAAAAAATAATTACTTTTATATATGTATGTATACATGTATGAAACATCTTGTAAGTAACATGAAACATTAAAAATGTAATGACGGCTCTTCAGCCATTCAGTTCTTCTTTTTTATCTATAACGGCAGGAAAGCATAATGCAAGGTGGCTCGCCTTTCTCCCCAAGAACTAATCAAGCTTCACCGAGCACCACGCCAGGTTTTACACCAAAAAAACGAATTGTTCAACACTCTTGTCCGTATTGTCAGGAACCCTTATCAAATATCATAGAAAATGAATTAATAATCGTGCTCCAATGCACTCATTCAATTCATCTCAATTGCCTATTGTTATTAGTTGGACAAATCGGTGTAAAAGAAGATGAAATTTCATGCCCAGAGTGTAAAGAATTGACTAGGCCTATAATTGATATCTCAAGATTCAGACAAAATTTACAGGATTTCAACTATTTATCATTACCAGTGACACCTAAAGAAGAATATAATAGTCCAAAGACCCCAACAGATCAAATTGGGTCCCTTTTTTGGAAGAACCCAAAACGCTCTGAAGAATCAGTTAGGCCAGAGGTTTTGGATATATGTAATAATGAGATTGATCTGGCAAAAGTGATCATATTACCACAATATGGGTCTATTGATGAAGCTCAAATTAAAAAAAACAATGGGGATGTTTATTGTGCAGTTCAAATATCAACCACTAGATTCGAAACAGTTGATCCAGTAGATGAAATGAAGAATGATATGATAAAATCATCAATTTTTGGAGGTTTAATTAGAAGCTGGAAATTTGATGTACAGGTTGAACAATTGAACCGAGGACTGATATTTGATTATTTTGATGAACTAATTGTGGGTGGTAAAAGGATGATGTGGTGTCAATTGCTTTTATTTGAAACTGCGCTTATAATACTTCAAAATAACGAGTTGAAATTAAATCTTTATTTGGATAAAGAAGAAACCTTCATTTCATCAATTTTTACATCAAATGATGAAATAATAATAAATTTGAATAGTCTGAAAATTCCAGAGGTAAGATTAAAGTCTGAAAACAGGATCTTAAAATTCAAATGGGTAAACATTTTAAAGAAGTTTATTGAAAAGGAAAATCAATTCACTATTTATAATGAGATACCATTAATTCAATTATCTACAAACGCTTGGCCACTGGTTGAAGAAAAATACATTCCTCCAGATATTGAAATTATAAAAAAGTTGTTGAACAAAGGCTTAGATTTACCATCTGGGTTTCTACAACGACAATTGGTGAAACCGGATTCAATACCTTTAAGATTAATTTTGGTTATTCCACTGTTTAATTCAAGTGACGGACAATGGTCAAATGGAGAATATGCAAAAATCACCCAAAATATATTAACATCAATATTGGATTCACTAGATGACAAGGATTCGTTTGGAATTATATTTGTACAGAATAAAAAAAGAGATTTGTTGGGTTCATATTACGGATGCGCCAATAAACATTGGGATGGTTGGAAGTTATTAATTGAAGCAATTAATGGAGATGTGATAACCAATTCCTTGAGTGGTGAAAAGCAATGGATTGAAGGATTGAAAACTTTAGAGTTACTGAGCAGTGTAAGTTTTAATGATGTTAGATATGTTAATGAAGTGATATTCATTTCAAATGAACTGAGCAATAATATTAAAATAAATAGAGTAAGAGATTTGACACCATTTGATTCTACCAAAATTGACGAGTCCATGAATATATATGAATTTATTAAAGATTTGACTGAAAAATTCCAATTTCAATTAAATATAATATTATTAACAGATGAGTATACATTTAGCCTCAACAACGTGTGGAATCACTTTGACATGATGAAAAATATTGTGGGTAGTATGAATATCGTTCTAGATTACGAATTTATATCTTTGGTCATTGATAAATTAATTTCAGATTTTCATACTATCATAATGAAAGAAATGAAAATAGACTTCAAACCACAAAAAGGAGTTAAAATTCAATCTAGTGAGATGGGACCAAATTATGAAAAATTGAGATTAAAAAATATCAAATCTGGATTTCTGAAATCATATTTAATAAAATTAGAAATATCAAATGATGAATTTCAAACTGGATTGATCAATGCAAATGTTGAAATTGACAATGATATAAGCTTTGTCAGTAAATCTCAATTGAAAATTGTATCAAATGAAGTTTATATGGATAAGCTTCAATTAGTCAATCCAATAAAATCGATGATGAACATTGTTCCTCAATTATCGAATACTCCTAATGGAGTATTTTTAAAAAGACAAATTGAACGTCATGTTATGGATAGAATATTTGAAAATGTGATTAATGTTAAAGTCTTTGATAGTACTGCTAAAAAGGTTGCACAAGCGGAATTTCGAGTTTTATGCAAGGAAATTTGGGAACTGTTCAATGGATATATCAGCACAACTGAGACTAATTTGGCACAGATGGAAAACTGGATATCCAAGTTAATTGATGATATTGAAACTTTAAATGAGGGATTCAATCTAAGAAATATCGATTTAGCTATGATGAGATGTTTAATAATGTATTTAAAATTTATATGATATACTTATAGATACAATAACAGCAACAACAACAGCATACAAAGCCGGTCAAAATAGGGGCAATAGCTTTCCATAGATTGATATGCGGTAGTTTATTAGAAGAAGAGGATGAAAAGAAAGAAGAAGAAATCAAACGTGAGGGGTATTCTCTTAATGACAATATTTTAGATTCCATGTCAACTGATATGGATTTAATCAATATTGAATTCAAATCGTTTAAAGGTATATCTACTGTTTCATTCAATGACGATAAACCGGATTTTGATTTCAAATTTGATAAGAACTCGATGAGGATCATAAAATCCATCTTGTTTGACCAATTGTCCACAAATATTGGTTTGCATATGGCACCTTTGATTTTTATCCTTTTTTTTATATTGTGTTTAGAATTTCCAATCACCACTGGTATGAATGGAACTGGCTCTTTGGGTGTTTTCAATTCTTCAATTGAATGAGCAATAGTAATAATCAAATCCCTTTTAACATATTCATCATATTCATTATTAATATGAAAATTACAATGATTTAACGTTCTCTT
Source organism: Saturnispora halmiae (assembly GCA_030563645.1). Lineage (NCBI taxonomy): Eukaryota > Fungi > Ascomycota > Pichiomycetes > Pichiales > Pichiaceae > Saturnispora > Saturnispora halmiae. Next base: position 36,172 of record JAJMJL010000029.1, on the reverse strand, counting down.
GTAAGATTTTAATCTATCAGATAACATTTTTACTTCCAATCCAATGATTTCTATTTCCACATTGTTAAAGTTGTAATTATTTGTATTTATTGACGATGACAACGGAGTGTGAGGTCGTTCTTGTTGCACTCTTGGCATTATGAAGCTTGTATTCTGTGCACTGGTATATTTCTCGTCTTCACTGGTATCTCCCACTATTGAAAAGGCAGAGAGATTATCTTGAGATGATGATGATAATATTGAAATAGGCGTTGTATTCATTAATGAGGGGGAACCGTTCAACCTTGGTGTGCAAATGGCACTACTGATTGGTCTGTCCAATTCAGGGTTGGTCAACGCGCGATACACCGAGTCGTGAAGTGGCAAAATAGACATTTTTGAATTGCTGATAAGGGAGAGGCATGACACAAAAACCTTGTTATGTAACACGCACTTGTTTATTATCTAAATATCTAAATGTTAAAATATTGGTTTGGGGAGAAGCGGGAACACAAAACTAACAATGCTGAAGTAAAGAGCGGGTCTGTTTTAGCTATGACACAGGAAGACGACTTTGTGGAAGTCCAATTCAGGGAATTATCGTTTGCAGAAGCGGCTGCTTTGCCACCAGATATACGCGTCGTAGATGAGTATCAGCTTGGCCGGACTGTTACAGACAGGGAAATGGCGAAAATGTGGAAAATGGTCCAGACCAAACAGTGAATAGCTTGTTTTATTTCCATGGCTAGATTAATTGTATTCTTTTGTATCAAAATACGTATGACACTACATATTGTAATTGTAAAATCTAGGGTATAGAGTAGATGGTTCATTCCATCAGGCTTTATTAATGTAATGTATTGTTTTCTTTCAAAAAATTTGATCAGCTCTAGTCATCATTTGATAAAGTCATCTTCTAATTGGTGGATATACCTGTCAAATGCTGCTGTATTTTGATTGTTTACATTTTCAACTGATAAGGCAATTCAATGAAAACGCGTTAATTTTCATTCTTAGTAATGTCAAAATCATTTTGTTAATTTATCTATGTAACTTTTACTATAGATAGCGTTGATCAATACGTATAAGATTTATTTTATCACAATTAAACTTTTGGGTACATATGAGCATATGAGCATGGAAAAATAGACAAAATTTTTCAATGTTACGTAAGCTATCCGTTTGATATGTTGTAACTATTATAACAAAATATGTCAGTTGCTGGATTGTTGAGCTGGGCAGAAGAAAGAGGAGTTGTTTTGAAAAATGTTAAATTTGAACATACAAAAAATCAAGGTTGGGGGGCTTTTCCCATTGAAACAGAAGTTAGCTGTTCTATCCATTTACCAATTGATGCAATAATAACTCCTCAGAATGCAAAGGAAGTTATTAAAAGAGATTTACCATCGATTGTATTGATGAAAACCTTGATTGGAATTTGGAAAAATTCAGAAGATTGTCCGTTCAAACCGTACTTTGATTTATTACCTTCCTTAGAAGATATTGGATCACCCTTAACGTTGTCAGCAGATGAATTGATTGTTTTCAAAGGTACAAATTTGAATGAATCAGCAATCAAAACCAAAATCAATAGTCTTCAATCAGATTGGGAAGCAGTCAAAGATCTAGTTGAATTTCCAGATTTCTTGTTTGGACATCTAATCATCTCTTCCAGAGCATTTCCGTTGAACATTATCTACCCAGATGCCAATGAAGATGAAGTCATGCTTCTACCTTTAGTAGACTTGTTAAATCATAAACCAAGAGCAGATGTTCATTGGAAAGGGGAGAACTCAGGGTTTACTTTGGAAATCCAAAGTTCTGATGGTCAATTATGGAATAATTATGGACCTAAGGGAAATGAAGAATTACTAATGGGTTATGGATTTGTAATTGAAGATAACGAATTCGATTTATTACATCTGACATTGAATTTGAGCTCGGAGCTTATTGAAAAGGTCAATAAGCTTGGTGTCGAAATAACGAAATTTAATGATTATACCACTCATGAAAGAACAAATAATGACGGTGTGGTTTTCATTGTGAATAATTTTCATCCACTACCAAAAGGACTTGTTGGATGTTTTGCATTAGGCAATCCGAATAATCAATCACTGACACTATCGAATACATTAAATGGAATTCAAGAATTAAAACGCATGCTTAAATTGAAATTCAAAGGATCTTTAGATGTCTTACCAAAAAAACCAGAGGGAATGAATCAATCTCAATATGATACTGCAGGTGTTTATAGAAAGGGTCAGCTGAAAATGTACAATTTATTGATGCAATCTATAAAAGAATTAGAAAGGTTTTTGTTGAAAACCCATAAGAAGCGTTTCAGTAAAATCAAAGACGAGGAAATCAACGAGTCAAACAATCATCTTTTGTACATTCGTGATGGTAAATCACCTTTGTTGATTGATGATGTATGTATAAGCTTTGAAGATTGGTATTCAGTCGATTAATTATCGTGCTGGTATCAATCTTATTAAAATTAACAATGATAGAAAAGTGAAAAATATAAGTCCTATCACACGAATGTAAAACCAAAGCCCCAATTTTCCTTCTTTGTGATATTTGTTCAATGCATCATTTACACTGGTAAATTTTCCCTGAGACATTTCGAACTTATTGCTAACATCTTTTAATATATTAGCATCGTTTTGGATCATTTCTTGAAACTGCAGTGCTTGATCTTTTATGGCAGACACCATAGCAGGTAAACTCTCAATAAGTTCACTTTGAATATCATCATGATAGTTATTTTCACTGTCTATTGAATCAAACATGGTTGTTTCCGAATTCAACAAACGTTTCCTTAATGTGTTGATGTCAATTTCGTCTTGTGCTTTTTTCGATTCTTTGATCTCAACTGGTGCGCTATACTTCATTCCTGTTAATCTTACTTCTATTTCAAACAGTCGATCACGAAGTTGTTGCTCAATGGCTAGTATATCCTTGTCTATAATATGATTTTCGAAAGTCACCCGTTGGAAATCCGTCAAATCCATCAATAATGACGCTATTTTGCTCTGAAAAACAACGAGTTTGGTCTTATCCACCTCTCCCATCTCTTCTAGCTGTTCAAACTGTCGAATTATTGACTTTTTTCTCCTGAAATCCTCCATTTTCTTCTTCTGTTCTCTTTTTATTAAGATGGCAATGAGGAAAATAACCTTATATTCTCCTTTCTCCTTCTTTATCATCAAATTATGGGAATAAACAATCCAATCCCTCGTTCTTTGAAGAGCGAGTCAAAGAAGGCAGCCAAAATATTGGCCTCATTCATTAAGCCAAACCAAGTGTTTGGTGCGGATGAAATCATTCCTCACGACGTATTATTGAATGCCAAAGGTTTAGCCATTATTACAGTTTTGAAGGCGGGATTTCTTTTCTCAGGACGTGCAGGGTCTGGGGTTGTGGTAGCAAGATTACCAGATGGAACATGGTCACCGCCTTCAGCCATTGTTACTGCAGGTGCCGGTGTTGGAGGTCAAGTTGGGGCGGAATTAACAGATTTCGTATTTATTCTAAACACACAGGCAGCAGTTGATTCATTTGCACAATATGGATCGGTCACCCTCGGTGGTAATATCTCAGTTGCTATAGGACCTCTTGGAAGAAATGGGGAAGTAGCTGCGAATGGTTCACTCAAAAATATTGCACCAATCTTTGCATATTCTAAAACTAAAGGTGCGTTTGCAGGTGTATCTCTTGAAGGTTCCGCAATCGTTGAAAGAAGAGAAGCAAACAGAAAGTTCTATGGAGACAATTGTAAAGCTAGATTCATTTTATCAGGTCGTGTAGCTCCACCGCCTGCTTGTGAACCATTAATGAGAATCCTTGATTCAAAAGCATTTTCAAGAACTGGAAATGATGATGATGATTTTGACAGCGATTATTATGATGATATTCCCTCAAGATTTTCAGATGATGATTCATCTTATGCGGGGTCCTCTAGAGCCCCTCGTCGTTCAGGCAGAAACTCCAATTATAGTGAAGATGATTATGACGATGATGGAAGTGATGCAAGAGCATACTATTCTAGAAGAGGAAATCAAAGGCAGCAATCAGCTAACTCGCAATATCAGAATAGTACCAGAAGTAGAAGAAATTGGGAAGACAATGTTTATGATTCACCAATTGTTTCATCGAGGAAACCAGCAGGTTCTAATTCGCATAAAGCAGTAGCTCTCTATTCATTTGCTGGTGAAGAAGATGGTGATTTACCATTCAAGAAAGGTGATTTAATTACCATTATTCAAAAATCAGACTCTACTGATGATTGGTGGACTGGTAGAATTGGGGATAGTGAAGGGATCTTCCCTGCGAATTATGTTGAATTGGTTTGAAGTTTATCAAGTTTACTCAACTTTATTTCAAGTACGATATTTGTAAGTTAAGAACGCTATAGTATAAAATGTATTATTTCGTCAATTGTACAATTCTTTATGGGTTTCTTTGATGACATTTGCGAATATCTCCACGGCCTTTACCATTTGCTCTGGAGTTAGAAAACTGAATGCTGATCTCCACGCAGATATTTCCTTTTCTTGGTCAATCATAAACCAATGGCCTTTTGAACTGGCCACACCTTGTGCAATTGTCTTTTCGTATATAAGATCCTCTAAGTACTTGGACCAATCATCATTTTTCTTTGGCCAAACCTCAGATTTCAGAGTGAACCAAATGATTATTCCTGTTTCGGGTCTGGTATATTCAATTAAATCATGAGGCATCAAAGCATCCAGTGCTTTCAACATATTATTTCTCTTTGATCTGTAATCATCATTAATATGATCAAGCCATTTTTCAAAACCCTCTGTTCCCCAATCCTGAAGAATAGAGGAAAGCATCAATTGAGATGGTGGAGATGCTGCTCCGATTGAATACTCATTCAATAAAACTAACTTTGAGTGAAAAGTTGGATTACAGGTAACCATTGAAACTCTCATACCAGGCATAAGCATCTTTGAAAAAGAATCAATTCTTAATACTCTACCTTCGTGGTCCAACTCTAATAATGAAGGTGGTAACTTCAAATCCATATTCAAATGATAAAACACATCATCTTCAATAATTAAAATGTTATGTTTTTTGCAAACTTCGATTAGCCCTTTCCGGGCATTCAGCGACATTGTCAAACCTGTTGGGTTGTGTCCTGTTGGCATCGCATAATAAGCTTTGGGCTTTCGGATTCCATGATGCTCAGTATCCCAATTCGTTAAAATTCTATCCATATCAACAGGATCTACTCCCTCAGAGGTCATTTTCACTGGGAAAGCCTTGATTCTCATTGGTTCACATGTACCTAAAAACCCAGTATATGTAAATTCATCTGCGAGAATTGTGTCTTCATTTGGGTCAAGCAATGTTCGGAAAATACAATCCAAAGAATGTGTACTACCACCCTGAATAACAATATCCCAATTGAACTTTGGCTTGTGTAGTCGTGAAATGTAACTTTTAATCCATGAATTGAGAGAAGATAGTCCTGATAAAGGCAAATATTGTGCAATTTCGGCAACTTCTGGTTCGGCCTCTCCTCCAATTGGATCTTTTGTCAAGGTCTTCAGGTCCTTGAAATCAGACTGTGGAGTCTGAAAAGTAAAGGAAATTCCTCTTAATGGGAAGTTTTCTTTGTTTGGTGCACTGAACGACATAATCATCGCTTTGTTTGGCGAAACCTTTTTGGAGGCATGGGTGACTCTCAGTTTTGCTTCTGTTGATAAAAAGGACTCCCAATCTGGCATTATCACTATAGAAACTTGGTTAGGGTGCTATATAACCAAGCTACCGAATAACTCTGCTTTTATACCACTCGCTTATTAAATTGTTTTAGCGGATCCTTATCAGTACCGATGGCGGAATTGATAACTTCGCCTATATGCGTCAAACCCCACAAAAGGAGAAAATGCTCGGCAATGGAAGTGTTCTAGATTACATTAATTAGTACAACGATCTCATTATAAATATCTTACAAATAGTAAAAAAGACTTATTATTCATGAATATAATTCATCATGAGTATTTGTAACTACATTTGCGAAAAGTTCTACAGCTTTATGCATTTGATCCAAGTCCAAGAAACTGTAAGTTGATCTCCAAGCAGTAGTTTCTTTGTTTTGATCAATCATAAACCAGTGGCCTTTTCCAATTGTCACACCTTGAGACAAAGTTCTTTGATAAATAAGATCCTCTAAATATTGATGCCAATTTTCTTTCTGCTGTGGCCAGGCTTCAGGTTTCAGAGTAAACCAAACAATCATTCCGGACTCGGGTCTGGTGTAGCTCATTAAGTGTTGAGGCATTTTAGAGTCTAATGTAGAAATCATATTATTTCTCTTCGATCTGTAATCTTCATTAATATGAGAACACCAAGCTTCAAATCCTTTTTCTCCCCAGTTATTCAATATAGTCGAAAGTATCAGCTGGGATGGAGGAGAGGCGGAACCAATCGAATAATCATTCAATATACTCAATTTGGAATGGAACGTTTTGTTACATGTTACTACCGAAATTCTCAAACCTGGCATCAAAACTTTAGAAAATGAATCGATTCTCAAAACTCTACCATCTTTATCCAATTCTAATAACGATTGAGAAATCTTTGAACCAAAGTCTAAATGATAGAAGACGTCATCTTCAATAATTAGAATATCATGCTTTCGGCACACAGAAACTATTTCTTTTCTATTATGTAAAGGCAATGTAATTCCTGTTGGATTATGGCCGGTTGGCATGGCATAATAAGCTTTTGGTTTCTTAATACCGGGATGATCGGTTTCCCAGTGACTTAAAATTCGATCTAAATCTTCAGTATCAACACCTTCATCCGTTAACTTGACAGGAAATACTTTAATCCTCAGCGGTGAACATGTGTTCAAAAATCCGGAGTATGTAAACTCGTCCGCAAGAATTGTATCTTCATTTTGATTCATCAAAGTTCTTAAAATCGAATCTAACGAATGAGTACTACCGCACTGAATGATAATATCCCAATCGAATTGTAGTTTGTGAAACTTCGTGATATATGCTTTGACCCATTTGTTAAACGAATCAATTCCTGCGCTACCGACCATCTGAGATATTTCTACAATTTCTGGATCTGCAATTCCATTTATCGGATCTTTCAAAACTGTATTTAACTCTTGGAAATTTGACTCTGGGGTTTGAAATGTCACTGATAATCCTTTCATTGGAAAGTTCTTGTTATGTGGTGCACTGATTGACATCTTCAATGCATCACTTGGTAAAGCTTTTTTCATATCATGTTTAACTCTTAATTTTGCTTCTGTGGATAGAAACGTCTCCCAATCAGTCATTTCAAGGTTCACTAATTATAACGATTTCAATTGATGCTTTGTGTGTGGGGAAAGCCCCAAATATATAGTAGCATGAAAATGATCCTGAGTCAGACTATTTTAATAAGAGTCATATATGCGGCATAAATTAAATTCTCTGGCATATTTACATCTAGTATTATTTTTTATCTATATAGCAAAATATTTCAATGACATTCATTGCTTGGGAATTATTCCAAGGTACATAGCACTTTGGATTAATTGACGCTCAATTAACGGATGAGGAGGAAGGATAATGTTTCCTGCAGCATCACATTGATTGATCTTGAGGAATTGATAAAACTCTTCAATATTCTTCGCCCAAAAGAATTTAATCATATGGTCGGTTAATGATGCAACTTTGTTCTCATTTATTATTTCAAGAGAATTAACTGATTTCATTCCCTGTTTAACTCTCACTGACGTAAACATTCTGACAGCTAACTCCCATAAGATTCCATTGATTTTGTTAACAGTCTCCTCTTCATTGGCTATATCTTTGGGAATTCTCTTTCTAAAATATGATTCTCTTCTATTTAATTCACTGTACTTATCAAATGTTACTTTATTATTCAATTCAGCAAGTTGATGCATTTTAGCGGGATCGACATAAGAAAATGAAATTAGTGGTGCACTCCTGGCGGCATTAAAGTAACTTGGAGCTAACTGCGGTGATTGAATCATATAAGGGTATTTTGGTGATTCATAGTTTGTATCAGGGAGTTCAATCAGGACTTTATAACATGAGACGCCAATTGACCTCAGTTTGGTCATGAGATCATTAGATTCATCCTCATCATCAATTTCAACATATCCATAGCCATTTTCATTCTTACCTCCTTGAGTGGTTGCATAAAATTCGACTGATTTTATACTATGGTATTGAGAGCACCATTCTTCCAATTGAGCACGATGAATCTCGATATTTAATCCACTTACCAAGAGTTTTCTCCTTTTTTTCGGAATTATTTCTTTTCTTCTTGCATATGCCTTTTGCTCTCTTGGAATTGCTCTAGTAACAAATAATTGCTTTCCTTCAACTTCAACCAAATTCAATCCCAAGACAGCTTTTTCTACCGATTCCATATTTGTCATTGTAACTAATGCCCAACATCCCTGTTTAGTTGGGACCTTTCTTGATAAAACTGATGTAACTTTGCCATATTGTTCCACTAACCCTTTGATAATTTCATCTTCAATTGAAATAGGTAAGTTTCTCATAAAAATTGAAAATTGGGTATTTGGCTTGACACTCCATGCGGTATTTGGCAAACCATTGAGAATAGAATTATCAGTATCTACTTTAGCAATTTTGAAATCAAACTTAACAGGCTGTAAAAATTCATTAGCTTTTTTTAGTTGGTTATTTTTTTGATCATTAACAACAATATCTATCAGCGATGCAGAAGGCATTTTTTTATAAGTTGATGAATTCTTAAAAGACTGAAATGTCAACCTGTCCTTTTTTAGAATATGAATACTTGTTAAAATTGTTTGACCATTTATCTCGCTCTTATTAAATAATTTGCAAACTCTGAAAGCAGTTATCTTGTCTTCAAAATTAATGAAGCATGTATTTTTTGTTGAGCTGTATTTACAACTTGAAATTTTACCAAACTCTTTGAATTTATCATAAAGAAATCTTGTTGTCAAATTTGGAGGCAATTGAGAAATAAAAATGTTAGCACCTATTTTCTCTCGTTCTTCCTTATTTCTCATAGATGGCAGAATTCGAATTTCATTTGATCCAAATTTAGTGTAATTTAACTTTTCTATAGCATCTGTAGCAAGTTTTTGGTTTTCGAAATTAACATAACCATAGCCTAGAGACTCGCCAGTTAATGAATTTTTCGGAATTTTAACACTCACAAGACCTGGAAACTCTAAAAAGAATTCACGCAAATCAAGTTCTGTTTTCGTTTTGTCTAAGTCACCAACATAAAACGAAACAATATGTTGCTTTTGACTTTCATTAACAATTGTGTTGACTGAATTACTAGCCTTTGAACATGGCGCAACCATTGATTTACCCCTATCCAAATCCGTTGATTCTTTAATACTGTTGGTTTCGTCGTCTGTTTGTCTATAAGGAATAATTGTAGTGATGATATCTGAGCTCATTTCTGAGTCGGTGTTTTCACATACAGAATCATCATCACCAATCAGAACAGAATTTTTAGAAACTGGACTCATATTGATCATATGAGCTTCCTTATATTCACTGTGATCAGTTGATGTCAAATCAAAGATTTCTGAAAGGTGCTCTTTTGCGTCTTTTTCATTTTCGAGTTCATTTTCTTTCATCAAAATACTATCAAGTTTTCGACGAGATCTCATTGTAAAAAACCCTCTTTTCTTGAACCTTGGGGTATTATCAATTTTATTTTCATCGCAGTATTCATCACCATCGTTTGATGAAAAAGATTCATTATTTTCTTGGTTTGTTTTAACATTCAAAACTTCTAGTTCATCCTCTTTCACTGACCAAATCTGTTTGATCAATCTGAATCTACTAGGAGTACTAGGAGTATGAAATGGCAATGATGGTGAATCATTACAGTTTTGCCTGAGTACTGTGTGTTTTTCAGCCGCCATTGCAATTTACTTTTTATCAAAAGAAGATCTCTTCTATAGTGAATAGTTGTTGTTGTAGCTGTTGCGTTTATCTGATGTTTGATGATATTTTAAAATAAAATTCAATCCTCTTCTTTGTCAGTATAAAGGGCTTTTGTCCGCTATTAAACCCTAGAAGAAAGTTCAATTAGAAGGGCAAAGGACTTCTGTTAATCATAAACATTTCCTGAAGGGATTAATTTGCTCATGTGCTCAGCAAATATGATTTAATAAAAAATTAGCTCTGGAACTATTTCAAATAAAAGATATGTTATCAGCCTCTATTGTTGTTGTTTAGGCTTATCAATGTAATTTCTAGCACTAACTAAATTCGAAGTGATGTAGTTTCTGGAGATATATTGAAAGTCTGTTGACATGATTATTAGTTCGATGACCTATTTTTCCTCTTTGCCAAAGTCAACAAATAGATTCAATGATTTTGACCAATACAAACTATGCTTATGCCAGCTTCACTAAAATCCCCAAAGTTTGACATAATCAAGACAAAAACCTTGGATTTATTCGCATTCATAAAATAGATTTTTTTTCATAATGATAATAACCGTTGTTGGTGCCAAAAAAAGATACATGATCTGCCTTTTCGACTGATAGATCAAACAGGACAAAGAAATCAAAAAAAAAAAAGAAAGCTAAAACCAATTACCTTTTTCTTTTAACCCTTATTCTCGGTGCAGGACATTATGGATTCTAAGATAGTCAATGGTTTCGATTTCAATACCAAAATATTTAAAAGAAGCATAGACATGTAATTAACATCAGGAAGTCACTTGATAAAGTTTTAACATTTGTTCAAGTATCGAATCATTTTAGGTATTTGGACTTGATAAATCTTGGCATGATCTGAATGGCTAAAAACAGAACAAATTACATCCGTATTTTTAATGCTGAATAACCCGTTTAATGGTTTGTATCCATCCACTTCATTCAATTCAATTTCGCCAATAAAAAGAAAATCTTCATCCCCAGAATTATTAGTTTCAATTTTTTGTTCTTCAATGGGGTGAGTAAATTGAAACTTGTCTAGCCCAAATGTTATTCCAGTGCCCAAATATTTGCAATAACTTTCTTTCAGAGCCCAGTATTGACTAAGAATTTTGTTCTTTTCTTGTTCGGTCGTACAAGCATCAAATAATTGATGGATTAATATTCTTTCATTAGCAGTGAAGATCTCTTTAAAATCCTCATCAAGAAATTGCTCGGGGTTGATTTCAAACCTCTCGATATCATTTGGCGTAGCCAGATCAATACCAATTTCTGATCCATCTAAATTTAATGCTAATGCTACCATTCCGTCTTCATCTGAAAGATTGAACCCACAAGTTTTAGTAGTATCAAATGGTTTACCATATTCTCTTTTAGAAATGGAAGTTACAATTCTTTCATGAACTCTTTTCATGACATAATTAAATACTAAGGTATTCAGAGCTTTGATAAATCTACCGTCTTCATTCTTTACATTGAGAACTGCTCTTCTTTCCCTCAGTGACATATTTCTTAGTAGTACTTCCCATGTGTAGTCATCTCGTAAAAGTGACCGTGATTCGGGGTCTAAAATGCATAGATATATTTCCATTTAAGGATAAAGAAAGGTGACGCGTAAAGTTATTAACTAATTCATTATGCCAAATCGTATTCAACCGTTAGCGAAAGACGTTGTCAACCGTATCGCGGCCGGTGAGATTATTGTTGCACCCAGTAATGCGCTCAAAGAGTTACTGGAGAACAGTGTGGATGCAGGGGCTTCCCAAATTGACGTTGTGACTAAAAATGGTGGTTTGAAATTACTACAGATCATTGATAATGGATGTGGTATCAATAAAGGTGATATGCCCATTTTATGTGTCAGGTTCACTACATCCAAACTTCAACAGTTTGAAGATTTAAAAAGTATATCAACCTTTGGCTTTAGAGGTGAAGCTTTGGCATCAATATCACATGTTGCTCGTCTGAGTGTTACAACTAAGACCAAGGACTCTAATTTTGCGTGGAAGGCAAACTACTTGGATGGAGAAGTCGTTGGTGGTAACGATGAAGGAATTAAACCTGTTGCTGGTAAAGATGGGACTGTTTTAGTAGTTGAAGATCTATTCTATAATGTGCCTTCCAGATTAAGAGCCTTAAAAAGCTCTAACGAAGAGTATTCTAAGATAGTTGAGGTAATCAGTAGATACTCTATTCATATAAATGAAGTGGGATTTTCATGCCAACGTCTAGATGGAAAAGGGGGAAAGCCGAATGTTGATGTAATGGTTAGAAAAGGGATGAGTAGAAAGGACCGTATCAGAAATATATTTGGATCTAATGTTGCAAACAATTTATTGGAAATGACGGTTGAACCACTTGAAGATTACGGACTAGTCAAATGCCATTGCTCCATCACAAATACCAACTTCGATAATAAAAGATCGATTTCGCCTGTCATTTTTATCAACAATAGGCTTGTTGTTTGTGATCCACTTAGAAGAGCGATCAATGCCACTTATGCTACATATTTGCCAAAGGGGAATAAACCTTTTCTGTACATATCGATGGAGATCAAACCAGAAAATCTTGATGTGAACGTCCATCCTACAAAAAGGGAAGTTAGATTTTTGAATGAAGATGAAATCATCGAGCATATATCTGAAGCAATTGATGAAAAGTTAAATTCATTGGATAATAGTAGGAAATTTATGGTTCAGCAAGTTGCGACACAAAAAACAGTTTTAGGAGATGAGGATGTTCCTGTGTCAAAGAAACCAAAATTGAATGTTAAAAAAATCAATGAATTCAAACCTATTGATCAAATAAAGAAGCTATATGAACATCAGAAAGTTAGAACTGATTTCAATCAGTCGACTCTTAATACTTATATTAAAAAGTCACAAAATACTACATTAAATCAAACAAATGATGAGACGTTAATAGACACACCTCTTTTTGTACCGGAAGAGGATGAAGCTGATAAAAGCATTCTTCGAAGAGAAATCCAGAGCGTTGAAAGATCTTCTGTGAATTTGTTATCCGTAAAGGAGCTCCGTCGTGAGGTGGAGTCGAATGTTTCCAAAGAATTGACTCAGTTGTTTTCACAACATACATTTGTTGGAATTGCAGATTATTCGAGGAGATTATGCTGTATTCAATACGATGTCAAATTATATTTAGTAGATTATGGAGCTGTATTTGCAGAGCTGTTCTATCAGATCGGACTGGCAGACTTTGCTAATTTTGGCAAAATTGAAATTGATGGGGGGGTTGAGATTCGTGAGTTGATCAAAGCTGAGATTCTTCAAAATGAAAATTTCATTAATGAAATAGAACCAATGAGCGATGATGAATTAGATTCGTTAATACTGGAACGATTCATTGATATGAGTGATATGTGGAAAGAATATTTCAATGTGGAATTTGAAGACAGAAATGGTATTGTTATTCTAAAAACAATGCCCTTATTTGTTGGTAATTATATTCCGCCATGGTCTAAACTCAGTCTTTTTCTTTGGAGGGTTATGATTCGAGTTGATTGGGAAGATGAAAAAAAATGCTTAGCAGGAATTATAAGACAATTGGCCCTTTTCCATGTTCCAGCAATGCAAAAAACTTCCGATCCAGATACTTTAGATTGTGTTGAAAACCTACTTTTTCCTATCATTAAGAGCAAGTTTATTGCCACAGCCAATTTGGCCAGAGATATTGTTGAAATTGCAAGCTTGCCGGGGCTTTACAAAGTATTTGAGAGATGTTGAAAATTTCTCGTAATAGATCTCAAACTCTTGTTTAATGGAAAATCATCATGGATAACCCCGTAGCCTCAACAACAGCAGCTATTCCGAGAATTCAAACAGATCACAATCATCATGGGCATGGTCATGGTCATGGACATGTACAAAGAGTTGGTGGAGATTCGGGAACACCATCAAATACTTCTACGCCCATTGATTCGTCAGATGAAAAGGAACCATCTTTGCTTGCATGTGCTTTAGCAGGTGGATTTGGAGGAGCTGTTGGAGATACTCTTATGCACTCGTTAGATACAGTGAAAACAAGACAGCAGGGAGCCTCCCATGTACCAAAATATAACAGTACATTAACAGCTTATAGAACTATATTTATGGAGGAAGGTATTCGACGGGGTCTTTATTCAGGTTACTCAGCAGCACTCTTAGGATCATTACCATCATCGGCAGTTTTTTTCTTCACGTATGAGACAGTCAAGAGGGCAGCAATTAATGATTATAATGTCCCAGAGACAGTTGCATTTTTAGGTGCAGGATTCATCGGTGATTTGGCAAGTTCAGTATTTTATGTTCCAACAGAAGTTATAAAGGCTAGATCGCAATTACAAGGACGATTTAATAATCCTTATTTCAAATCGGGGTACAATTACAAAGGGTTGATAGATGCAGCTAAAACAATTGTACAAAAAGAAGGTATATCAAGTTTATTTTATGGTTATAAAGCAACGCTGACGAGAGATTTGCCTTTTTCTGCATTACAATTTACTTTCTATGAAAAGTTTAGACAATTGGCATATGCCTTAACCAATACCAAACGTTCTAATGATGATAATAACGATGATGATGATGATTTGCCATTATATGCTGAATTAATGACGGGTGCATGCGCTGGTGGGCTAGCTGGTGTATTAACTACGCCATTAGATGTCATCAAGACACGAATGCAGACTCAAAATGAATCAAGCGGTATCCCCTTGTTAAAATCCAATTCCATTCTTTCAAGTTTAAAAACCATTTATCAACATCAGGGTTTGAAAGGCATGTTCGCCGGGGTTGGGCCTCGTTTAATCTGGACTTCTATTCAGTCCAGTATAATGTTGTTACTATATCAAATGACCCTCAGAACATTAGAGGATCGTATATAAAATTGAATTCTATAAATTGTCAAGTCTATAAATAATAATAGTGATTATTAATCTTTGTCTCCTGATCCCTACTTCTTTTTTATCACACCCCTCTTAACATGTCCATTATTCCAGATTTCGCAGCCCAAAAAACTCCACAACTAAAGCCAGTTCTCTTCTTTAACATAGAATGTCAAGAACCTGTTTCCGTGTACTCCAATAAGACACAAACACAAAGTTACGTACCAATTGTTGGGGGATTTGTCAAATCCTTGGATGAAAAGTTGCCATTTGACGCCAAGATCAAACATGGTAAGGATGATATCACCTTCTTAAGCCATACCCCAAGTGTCGGTCATTTAGACTGTAATTTGTATTTGGAATTTTCCAATGGTGAAACAGGATTAGTTGAATATACAGGAGTGGTGCAATTTGACAACAAAGTTGCCCAACTTGCAAGCGGAGAAGCCAAAACAATGACCTTTGAAGATGGTTATGTTACTAACCACCCATTGTTCAAATTATCCGATAAAAGTACCGCAGAATCATGGGTCAATTCCATCAACTTCATTGGTAAGGGTCGTTTTGTTAGAAACGAAAACAACGTTCTTCACGTCCAATACTACATCTACACTTTTGCTTAAATGTCGGTGATGATGTTATGATTCCATCCATTTGCCAATAATGACCTCTGTTTATTTATATCATTTGAAAAATCAAAGTATACGTATAGTTTTTCTTCTTTAAAACAATTAAACTGTCTCGTGTGGTTCTTTTCTGTTTCGAATTTATCATTAATCAGTCCTGCTATGGACACAAGCTTCTGAATCCCTTTTGAATCCGCAAAAAGCGCTACATTGGTGCTATTTTCTCTGGAAATGACCCGCTCCAGCGCCTTTTGGATTTTGGTGTTCCCTGTAATCGAAATGATAACGTCACCCTCTTCGGAAATGCTCGATATGACCGGATCTGACATCTAGAATAAAAAGAACAAACTAAACTCATTTTTTGTAATGTTGGAAAATTATACTTATATATACGTAACTTGGTATTCTTCAAACAATGTCATTATTTACATCCAATAGCTCATTGAGGGAGCGTCAAGTTGGTCATTTAAAGCGTATGCTGTGTCTAAACAGTAAGGAGAAAGAAGCAGAGCAAGAGCTTATTTGGAAAGTTCTTATTTTGGACTCTAAGTCTACCAAAATTGTTTCAAGTGTATTACGTGTCAATGACCTTTTGGAGTATGGTATCACAGTCCATTCACTAATCACACAAAGAAGAGCTGCTTTGGCAGATATTCCAGTCATTTATTTTGTTCAGCCCACCTTAGAAAACGTATCAGCTATCATTAAAGATATTGAAAATGACCAATATTCATCATTTTATATCAATTTCACCTCTTCATTAAGCAGATCCCTTTTAGAGGACTTTGCTAAGCGTGTTGCAATTACCGGCAAAGCTGATAGGATCAAACAGGTTTGGGATCAATATCTTGACTTTATTGTGACAGAGCCAAACTTATTCTCATTGGAATATCCAAAAATATACTCTAAATTCAACAGTTCTAAAACATCAGAAGATGAAATTAATGAACAAGTTGAAATAATAGCACAAGGATTGTTTTCAGAAATTGTCACCATGGGACCAATTCCGATTATTAGAGCTAATAGAAATGGTCCAGCCGAATTGATTTCTCAAAGATTAGATCAAAAATTGAGAGATCATGTAATTAATACTAGACAAAATCAACAACAACAGCATTCAACTCAAAATTCTGAGAAATCTGTGTTTGTTTTGTTGGATAGAGATGTCAGTTTACAATCTATGTTTGCACACTCATGGATTTATCAATGTATGGTAAGTGATGTTTTCAGTTTACAAAGAAATACAATTAGTATTGAAAAGGATCTTGGAGATGGGAAAAAAAGTATCAAACGTTTTGATATTGAGCCAAAAGATTTCTTTTGGAATTCAAATGCATCATTACCTTTTCCAGATGCCGTTGAAAATGTGGAATTAGAATTAAATCAATATACTCAGGATGCAAAGGAAATAACAGCCAAAACTGGTTATTCTTCAATCAAGGATATCGATCCAAGCGATCAAAAGGATACCCAACATATCCAAGAGGCGATTAAGGCTTTACCTGAATTGACACATAGAAAATCAATCATTGATACACACATGTCTGTTCTGAGTGAACTGATTAAGGAACTTCAAAGCAAATCACTTGACTCATTTTTTGAAATTGAACAGAATGTGAATGATAATACTATCGAAACTCAATTTAAAGAAATGTTGGATGATAAATCCAACGGTGATAACAAATTGGATAAATTGAGAACCTATGTAATTCTTTATTTGTCAAAAGATTTGTCAAAAGATTTCTGTGACGAATGTGAAAAGAAATTAGAACAATTAGGCTGTGACTTATCACCATTATCACATATTAAAAAGGTTAAAGATATGACAAAGATGACACAAATGCAGTTAACTACTACTTCAGACAATGAATCATCAAATTCATATCTTGGTAACAGGGGTGATTTATTTTCAAATATCTCCTCAAAGCTTTTGAATTTGGATGGTTCTGGGAAAATTTCTGAAGGTTTTGGTACATTAGTTAACGGTTTGAAGAAATTATTACCTGCTAAGACTCATCTTCCGGTTACAAACATTACTGAGTCTATCATGAATCCTCAGGCTGCTAATCAACATTCCTTGAAACTAACTGATGACTATCTATATTTTGATCCAAACATTACTAGAGGTTCACACTCAAAACAACCAAAAAGGTCGACCTATAACGAATGTACAGTGTTTGTTGTGGGTGGTGGTAATTATTTGGAATACTCGAATTTACAAGATTGGTGTAATGAATGGAATACAAAGGATACCAATTCTAGTGTCAATGGTGTGGCAATGGGTAAAAAGAGAGTTGTCTGTTATGGTTCAACAAGTTTAATTACCGCTGAAGAATTCCTCAAAGAGTGTAGTGAAATTTAATTGACTAATCTGACCTTTTTAAAAAAAAACTAATAAAACACTAAGTAAAGTAATATATGTGTTATAGTTTACAAGAATTACAAGTATCCCTTTGTACCCTCTAAAATTTTAGTACTTCTCTTTGAATCCAAAAACAACAATTGGCATTCTTCAATATCGCTAGTTTCCACTTGCGCTCTATTAGCAATTTTTGCAAGAACATTTGCAGGTGATAACAATTGTAAAACATATCTCAGTGAAGTTGAGTCTGAGATATTTGCAAGTGTACTTAAAGCATCATCTGATAAAACAATTGATTCTAATTTGGCTCTCTTTGCAACAATTTGACTGATTTCATCATGTGAGTATGGCAAGGTTCTGACAATCAACAAACGATCAATCAAATCAGGAGGAATACCGTGTGGTGATTTCATATCATCGCCGGAACCTCTAACAATTGTCAAGCCTCTGTTTGAAGCTAAAATAACGATTGGAGCAATATCAGATTCCAAAGCTCTATTAAGATATGTAAAACATTCCATATCCAACATGTTGACTTCGTCGATGAATAGAACACCAGGAACTAATTCAGCAACACCTTGGTCAATGTATTTTGAGACCATCTTGTTGACTTCAGTTCTTAACTTTTCAGTAATTTCAGTTTTCCTAGGCTTCATCAATTGACCCATCATTGAGAGAACATCCTGACCACCTTGTGGTTTTGCATTGGCAATATCCAAATCATGCAATGTGATATCTTGAACAATTTCCTTTTTCTTGTGAACATCACCCTTTGGTAATGGGACATATTCTTCAGCTTCTAAATCAAATTCAGTTGCATAAGCATCTGATCTACCGACTCTCTTAACAGCCCCTGTATTTGCTTCAATATAAACAACATCCCCGACCGATATTTTTTCTTTTTGGACAGCTTCGTAGATTGAAGGATCCAATTTCAAACTTTTGGTTCCCTTTGAAGTTTTGAGACCGACTAACACGTGTTTAATTGTTTTACCATAACCACCTAGAGGGTTTTCTGCTTCTTCAGGTGTCAACTCAATAACTTCACCTTCGTAAACTTCTTTAACTTCTTTAATTCTAAGACCAATTGCTCTTCTGAAATTCTCCATTAGAGCTTCTGTTTTCTTCACTTCCACTGAGTATAATTCTGATCCGACAATAGGACAGAAAGGAACCTTAGGACCCAATTCTTGAGAAACTGCTAAAGCCAATGCTGTTTTACCTGTACCAGGAGCACCTGCCAACAAAATGGCTCTCCCTGACATTTTCTTGGCCTTGATCAAGTCTACCACCACCCCACATGCTTCACGGGCTTCGATTTGTCCAACGAATCCTCCATCAACTGTCTTGGCAATACCCTTGTCATCTAATCCTAAACCTTTAATATGTGTATGAGCTGCGGTTCTCGAGTCGCTGGTTTCTCCGGCTGGTTTTGTCTCTTTAACTCCAACTTCTGCACTCATCGCTTGGTTCTTTTTAATAAGAAAAAGGATGTTTTGATGTTAAATCTTTATATTTCAACAAAAAGCTTTTCTCATACAAGAAAATATACAGAGGAGGATTACGTCAGCAGGATATTTCTTGCTTATACTACGGCGCCACGCTCGCAATAAGCGCATCAATCGTAAAAAGATATGTTATATTCTTTTCTATACCAATAAAAAGATGATAAATAAAAGAGATAGACGGTATGTAAATTGAATTATTATGATAAAATATAAATATTGATATTGGAAATTAATTATTTGAACTTTTCAATTGACAAATCACCAGCAAAGGTACCGTTTTCTCTTTGTTCGTCCCAGGTGTTGGTCCAGTCAGTTGGACAGAGGGATTGGAAAGTTTGGAAGAAAACTTGACATGGTGCAAATTCTTCCCCCTTGATGGCAACACACTTGTGGTAATCAATGTATGATTGGAAACAGTGCTTGGTCTGGTTCATTTGTGGGAATCTGGCGTCGAAGCCTGGGGTTTGGAGGGTGTATTCAGACATGTTTAAGAAGAAAAGAAACAGACCAATCCAAAATCTCACCACTCACACACAGAAAAATATCATAGTTGAACAAGAGGAAGTTTTCTTGCGATCTGATTGGCTGGCGGAAACCGCGTGATAAGAAGCATGTCAAAACGTCAAATGTCAGCGTTTGAAGCGATGGCCCCCTTGAAAATCGATTTAGGGTTTGGGGGAGTTAGCTCGGAAGACTTTACGCCAATATCGGAGGAACAAGAGGGAATTTACGATTTCAATCAAGAAGAAGATTGGCCCATGGCCATATTAGAAAGCGAATTCTACCCAAATAGCGGGATCAATATCAAATATAATAAGAATAGTATCAAGATAGGTCTTTTGAAGTCGGAAATGGTGATTGTTAAAGGTCAATATAAGATAAAAAAGATTTCAGGGGCAATTTCAATTGATAATATACCTATTACAAGCGAAGACGGCTTGGTTATCAATGCATCATCCATGACGTCCTTACCAGTAATAAGATCCATTGGAGAAATGGGAGGTTGCACTTGTGAAGAACTACAAGGAGAATCATTTCATAGTATAATTGAAATATTTAATAATGAAATGGGGTTTTCAAAGGTTGACCAAACTCAACCATCAATCAAAAATACTTTCAATTCAAACTCTAAACAATACACTTTCAAAATACTTACCACTCCTGAACCAAATACTTTCGGAAATTCAATTTCAAATTCCTGGTTAAATGCAATAAACTCATTGAATCACGTAGATGCCAACAAAATTCTCGTCTTGGGGAATAAAGGAACAGGTAAATCGACATTAACTAAAATGATCGTGAATACTTTAATATCCAAACAAGAAAACCAACACAAACACAAAGTTCAAATTTTGGATGTTGATCCTGGTCAGCCAGAATTTACTTATCCACTAACATTGTCATTGTCAGCGGTGTCGAAACCGCTTTTTGGAACTATTATACCGGATTTAATTGATTACAATGATCATAAAGTGGAATTTTATGGTTTCAATACACCTGCCGTTTCCCCTCTTGGGTACTTTCATCATTTGAATAATTTGATTAAAAATGACAAGAGAAATTTATCTACTGTGATAAATTCACCTGGCTGGACAAAGGGTTATGGGATTGATATTGTTAGATTTTTGATCAAATCATATAATCTTACTCATATCTTCGTATTAAAAGAAAATAACAGGGAGCTGGACTTGCTCAGAGAATTGGAATTCCCTGAAGGTATTGAATTAGTGAATTTACCTGCTTTCAGGCGTGATGAAAGTTTCATGAATAATACTAACAATAATAATTCCATCTCGGCTGCTAAAATAAGAACTTTTAAGATGATGACTCCATTGCATAAAGTGAAAAATGAACTCAAGTTTGATTTCTGTCCATTAATTGAAAACTCCCCATTACAATTGTCATATTATCAAGGTATGAAGTCTGTTTCCAAACTCACTGAATTCATTGGTTTGACTTGCGTGACTATTCTAGATTCAGACGGAATTTCTTGTGATGACTTGGTTGAGTGTTTGGAAACTCAGATGATTGGACTACACTCAGTCGACTCCTCTGATTTGGATAACATCATCTCAAAATCAGCTTCTAATGGAAAATTACCTTTATTATTACCTGAGAATTGTTTTCTTTCCTTGAACTCTAAATTTCAGGCTTATGGGTGTGTTCACTCTGTTGACAAAGATAATAATTTGATCAATCTATACTTATCAGATTTACCAAAAGATTTAATCCCCAAACTTAGCAACGGAAAGATCAAATTGATTCTCGTTGCTGGTAGAAATTTGATTCCCACTGAAGAGCTCCAATGGAATAAATGGAACCATCCTGTTCCTTATACTTCTCCTGTTGTCCCGAGCGCATTAGGCTCGAGGCCTGTTGTTGTGAGAAGAACTATCCAGAGAGGACGTTTATATTAATTCTTTTCTATAAAAAAAAGCCTTTTTTGAACTTTTTGATATCATTTTAAAGCTACTTTTGTTTCCAATCCATTGGTGATACGTTTTGGCCCTTAATAAACAGTTGAAGCATTATATTTCTATTTTTGCTTTACTACAAGTATTTTTTTTCTTTATATATAAAATTTCGGCATTTGTTTACCTATTTCATCAGCGTATAGAATGGCAGCTACCGGAGTTGAGAGGCGTGAAACTGGATTTGATGACACTTACGATGAGTCAATGGACCCGGACTATACATTATCTAATACAGTGGTTATTACAGACGAAGAAACCGATATAGAAAGCGAACATGAGGAAGACGAGAAGAAGCAGCAAATAGTTGATCCAAAGACTTTTAAGATACCCTATCACAACTTTCATAGTTTTATTCATAAACATGAAGTGCCCCGCAAGTTCCTTCATTCATTGATTGGGTTTATAACACTCTGGCTACATTGTAATGGATACAAAACGGAATCAGTTTGGGAACCATTACTCAAGGCATGCTCTGTGATCATAGTTTTAGACTTGATCAGGTTTCGTTGGCACGCTTTTAATAGAGCCTACTGCGCCGTTGTTGGGTTTTTAATGAGGGAGAAAGAAATTCATCAACTTAATGGGATCATTTGGTACCAATTGGGGTGTGTTATTGCATTATATTTCCAAAAACAAGATGTTGCTATTATGTCTATTTTACTGTTATCTTGGTCAGATACTGCTGCATCAACAGTTGGTAGAGCCCTAGGTAAATATAGTCCAAAGATTTCCAGAGGAAAATCACTTGTTGGATCATTTGCAGCATTCATGGTGGGTGTTTCTTCGTGTTATGCATTTTATGGTTACATTACACCAAAATATCCTCAATACAGCCACAATTTTGAATATATTCCAAGTGAAAATGCTCTTGGTCTTCATACAATGGCCTTGGCATGTGGATTTATTGCCGCTCTTTCTGAAGGTATTGATCTTTGGAATCTTGATGATAATTTGACCATTCCAATGTTTTCTTCTGTTTTCTTGAGAATTGTCATTGATCTGGGTAAATTTGCAGCATAATATATTATTAAAACTTGATATATTGTATTTTACCTTACTTATATAATACTAAATAGAATTCTGATTTCATAAAAAATAAAATATATATATTATATTATCACCAGGTGGGTCTGTGGAGAGTGCGGGTGAATTTCTATAGATATTGTTATTATGCGTAGTTATTATATATGTTATTAATAGTAATTTAGTTAAGAATTTAAAGAATTTTTATGACAATTAAAAGTCGTTGGTCTTCTTTTTCAAATCTTGCCCCAAGATTTCATTCAAACAGCCTGAGGAAGCAGCAACTAAACCAAGGAATGGTCTTGATGGATCCAAAACCTTTGAAATATATTCTGGGTGGTATTGGGTACCAACAAAGAAAGGATGGCCTTCCAATTCAAAAATTTCCATTCTTTCACCATTTTCGTCCTTACCAACGAACTTCAAGCCTTGTGCTTCAATATCATTGACCAATGATGGGTTGATTTCATATCTATGTCTATGTCTTTCATAAACTTCAGCAGCATCGCCGTATAACTTTCTAATAACACTGGATTCAGAACCTTCTTGGAAAACAGTTGGTCTGAGACCCAATCTCATAGTACCACCAAGTCTTTCTCTGTCGATTTCTGGCATGTAAACAACAGCTTGCTTATCTTCTGGTAAGGATGGATCAAATTCAACAGATGATGCACCTTCTCTACCTAAAACATTTCTAACAATATCAATAACGGCAATTTGAAGACCAAGACAAACACCCAAATATGGAACCTTGTTTTCTCTAGCCCATTTAGCAGCAGAAACCATACCTTCAATACCTCTTGAACCGAAACCACCTGGAATGAGAATACCATCAGCCTTGCAAACTGATTGCCAAGCAGAATGGAAGTTGCCCTTGTTAACAGATTCAGTTTCTGGTTCTAAATCGGTTGATTCAACCCAAACAATTTCTAATCTCTTAGAACATCTCATAGCAGAGTGTTCCAATGATTTGATAACTGAAAGATAAGAATCGTGTAAGTTTGTGTACTTACCAACGATAGCAATGGTAACCTTTTCGAAGGATCTATCATGTTGATTAGTCAAAGAGGACCATTTATCAAACAAAGTTTGACCCTTTTCTCTCATAGAAGATGGGATTGATAAAGAACCCAAGTTTAATCTCTTTGAAAGGTAGTTAACCATCTTTTGTTCCTTCAATAACAAAGGAACGTGATAAGTTGAGTTAACATCTCTGATTGCCAAAACCTGTTCAGGACCAACATGACAGAACATGGCGATTTTGTCAATGGTTGGTTGGTCCAATGCATTAGCACATCTACAACCAATCATATCAGGAGAGAGACCTAAAGATCTCAAATCCTTGATAGCAGCTTGAGTTGGTTTTGTCTTTTGTTCACCATGGATGACAGGAACAAGTGAAACATGAATAAGAGCAAAGTTTTCATGGCCAACTCTAAATTGAAATTGTCTCAAAGCTTCAACGAATGGAGCAGATTCGATATCACCAACAGTACCACCCAATTCAATAATACAAACATCTGGAGCTTCACCTGATTCATCAACTGGAATACGGGCAACTCTTTCAATCCAATCTTGAATTGCAGTGGTGATATGAGGAACCACTTGGACGGTCTTACCAAGATATTCACCCTTTCTTTCCTTTTCAATAACTGCAGAATAGATCTTACCTGTGGTAATGTTATGGTCTCTAGTTAAGGAAATACCGAGGTATCTTTCATAATTACCCAAATCCAAATCGGCTTCTCCACCATCGTCCAAAACGAAACACTCCCCATGTTCTAAAGGAGACATGGTACCAGCGTCAATGTTTAAATAAGGGTCAATTTTAATGGATGTAACTCTCAATCCTAAGGTCTTAAGAAGCAAACCTGTGGAGGATGCTAACACACCCTTACCAATACCGGAAATAACTCCTCCTGATACAACAACGTACTTCATCTTTATCTATATAATGCGAAAACCCCAATTACAAGGGAAAGAAAGAATTATCAAAAGAAAATTTTTCTTTGTATAGTGAAAAAAATGCCATTATAATGATAAATTTTTTTTCACCCTGGATTTTAAATTTATAGCAGATCCATTGCACTTGGCCTATGCTTCATTAAAGTCCTCTTTTGCCTTTTGGAAAGATCGGATCTTTGTAGTTGTGCAACTTCTTTAAGGGATCTTCCTAAGGGATCTTGGGGCTTCAGTTTGTATATTCTGACCATCCAGTTTTCACTAGTAAAAACCTCATCTAATGCATCTAATTGAATACCAGCAGCATAATCAGCAGAAAGAGATTGATGTCTAACCCTATCATTTGCAGGTTTCCCATTAAATAATTCACCGAATCTGTAATAGGATAATTTGTACATCAAGGATTCTTTCAATGCATCAGTAGCTTGATCGTCGACTCTGTATTCACCCCGTTCAGTAAAGAAAGATCTTTCACTAACATCTTCAGGCCAAATACCTTCAGAAATTCTGATCATCCAAAGAAATTTATTCAAATCATCACCATTGTAACCTAAAAGTCCCCCAAAGATAACAAGGACATAATCAACACCAAGGTGTCTCAATATGACTTCACTCTTTTCTTCATTAACAGCAAAAGCTTTACCAACAGTAGCAATGTGTGTGTTGTTCCAAGTATTGTTATCAACAAATGTAGTACGGTCTGCCATTCCTCCAATTTGGTAACCATAATCCCACCAGGCCATGACCTTGGCGTCTTCAGCAGTATTCATACGTAACCAATAATATGCTTCTCTGTAATCATCAATCAAACTTGGTTGACCATTTCTACCTGTTGTTGACAAAACAACTGATGGAGAAGAATAAACATTTGAATCAACCCAAACACAATGTTGAATGTAAAAGAATAGATACAAGAGGAATGTTCCAACCACAACTAATCTTGAAATCAAAGCAAATTTATAGTTGGATTTGCCTTTTCTTTCATTCAATGAATCGAAATCTAAATAAATTTCAAAGATTTTCCCAATTGTCAATGCACCTGCGACACAAACGACTGGTGCTAAAGTCAACATTAAACGAACCATGACACCAGCAAAATATGAACCTAAAACTGAATAAATAATAACAAAAACTGCTTCATTTGAAAGATCTTGGAAACAAATGTAAACTCCAACAGGGAATAACCAAATCAAGAAATTTAAATCAAAATAAAATGATGACCAAGGAGTTGGTTGATGCTCTGAAACTGATGCAATGATTGGAATATGGATCTTTGCATAATTGGTATCCCAAAGTGAATAAAATCTCCCAGTCCATGGAGCAATTAATCCAAGTTTTGTGGCTAAAATTAAAATTCCAACACCTAATGCAACAATGATAGAACCAGAAATAAGCATGAAGTTTTTAAATTGAGCCTTCGTTAATGTATCTCTAAAATAGTTGGCAACCAAAACTAATTGTAAGAGACCGAAAACACCGAAAGCTGCCATATGATCATTGGATCTAATTGGCATAAACCCAACGAATGGAATTTGCATTGACATTAATGTACCCAATGAGTACCATGTACAGTATGAAATGTAAATTTTTTCGG
Source organism: Saturnispora halmiae (assembly GCA_030563645.1). Taxonomy (NCBI): domain Eukaryota; kingdom Fungi; phylum Ascomycota; class Pichiomycetes; order Pichiales; family Pichiaceae; genus Saturnispora; species Saturnispora halmiae. The sequence continues at coordinate 9,804 of JAJMJL010000029.1, read as the reverse complement.
TAAAACGTCCCATCAAAACTAAAATGAAAATATGGAGTGGAATCATGTTAGTAATGAAAACATAACCACCCCATGCTGAAACCATATAGAAATAAAATATGGCAGTGATAGAAGCATATAGGATTGACCCTAATCTTACACTCTTGACCCAAAAATAGAATGTAGTCATAAGTAGCGTAATTGCAATTGCTTCGTTATCATAAGACCCGGCAACTGAACGTGAAATATAACCTGGAACAATTGCAATAAAAGCTGCTGCGAACAACGCTGTTGGTGTCTTACTTTTCATTGACGGTAAGGAGTCAGCTATCTCTTTTGTGAAAGAGTATGTTGCCCATGCTGTTAGAATAGAAAACGCAGGAGCCAACATTACACAAACATCTCGAATGTTCACTGGAAATCCCATTTGATGAATCGCTTCATAAATTGTAGCTGCAGTCACCATCAATCCGGGATAAAGAGTACCTCCTGTAACTCTCCCTAATGGATACCATGTCTTTTCGTCGAACCAGTTGAGAAAAGAATAAAACCCGTTCTCCACCAAATGCTTGGTAGCTCTAAAATTAAACCACGGATCAAACTCGTGGATGATCGACTCAAACCGAATCACTGAAAAGAGTCGTACCCCCACGGCAGCAATAGCAATACATACCCCTATTGTGAGAAGCAAAAGCAGTCTCACAACCTTCAAAATAGGCAAGTCAATGGCCATCGTTGTTAATGAGAGAGTTGTTGATAAATTTCACTTATACTAACTTTTGCCTTTCTTACTATGCCAGAATTTAGAGATCCAGCGAATCAGCATTTAAAGCAGATCAACTCGGCAAGCCGACCTCTATACACACCAGCAGTGCTACGTACAACCGAGGGGGAAAGTCCGGTTTTAGACGTTCAACAACGGCCAAAATTAGGACCAAGACCGTCATCATTATCGGTATCGTCCACTTCATCAGTTCAATTCTACTGGAATAAAGTTAAAGAAGGATTAGGGTTTCATGATGAACCAGAGGAGTATTTTGGACCATCTAGGGAGCATTGGAAAGCAGATTCAAGTCGATTTTCATGCTCAAACTGTGGGAGAATGTTTAATTATTTAACGGATACAAGAAGAAAACATCATTGTAGGTCATGTGGGGACCTCTTCTGCGGTGAATGTCTTCTCAATTACATATATCTAGACAATGACGCTAAATTCACCGTGTTTGGGCCTGACTGGGGGGAATCAGATGACAATGATGAAGTAAAAGATGGTAAACATTTATGCAAAGTATGCAGATCATGTTACCTCAAATATGAAGAATATGTCTTAGATCATACAACAAGAGATCATAATTTGGAAGCAAATACCGATAATAAAATAAGAGAAGGAAGGCGAAATACTATCGTTGATAATTTAAATGATATGCCTGTTGATTGGGATTGGTCATCTTTTTAAAAGATGGGTGTGTGTGTGTGTGTGTGTGTGTGTGTATATTATGTAGTATATTTTTTATAAACAAATTGAATTAAATATTACATCATTCTTCTTCCTCCCTAGCTTTCATGACTTTGTCCCTGACCAAGTTAACAATCGCTTCTTGGGATTCATTTAAAGTTGTACCATCCGTACTCAACTCTCCTTCACTTTCACTATCCATTTCGCTGGTAGACGCAGAAGCAACCATGTCCTCCATGATTGGTGTGTTCTGAATCATATTTATCTTTACATTTTTCCTCGTTGATCTTCTTTTACGTAATTCTTGAGTTTTCAATTCTTCAAGCTGATCTTCCTCGTCCAAGATATCATCTGTCTTAAAGTCAGACTGTTTCTTCTTTTTTTCTGCTCTTTTTATTCTCTTTTGTTCTAATTTTTTTTCATATTCAAACAAATCAAAATCTGGATAAATTTGTGGGCCATATTCGTTGATAAACTGGTTAATATCTCTTGATAATTCATCTCTTTCAACCTTCAATTGACTAAATCCCTTTTGATGAATTAACATAATCCAATCAGCTTTTACAGCGTTTGCCAATTCAACTCCTCTATCACCAAAAATTAATGCTGAATATGTAATACTGGCAGAAAAGGTGTAAAATAAGATGAAAGCAGAAATCTTTGAAAGATATGGGTAATTCCGCGTAACAAAGTATGTACCAATAATTGAATAAAAGGTGTACAATACAGGAGTCAGTCCCATTGAAACTAAAATTTTCCATGTAGCAATAACGTCATTTCCTTTAATCTTAACTGTGGAACCAGCAAGTGCTTCTTTCCTTTTCTTTTCACTGATGTGCTTTGTTGCAATAAAAACTGGTGCAAAAAGAATGACACCAGGTAGCGCCAGTACGCTTAAAATGATAACTTGTGATAAATGAGAAATAAAGTTACCAAAAACAATTAATTTATCTTTTTCTTTTGCCTGCCCAACTAAATGGTCGGGTATATTGAACGATTTTAAGTTTTCATTGTACTTCAATACTTTGTTTTTGATATCTTGAATTTTTGGATCTTCTTTGAAATGTAAATACCCTTTTATCAAACGTCTGTTCATTTCAACAATTGATGGAGCGCTCAATTTTGATGAAATATTGTCGGAGTAAAGTCTTCTGGCTGCTTGAACAACGGACAAAATTTCAAAGTTTGGACAGTTAACAGTACAAGCCTTGACACCTTTAGTGATTTTTTCTAACAATTCTTTGACAGCATCTCTCGAAGTTTCATCTTTTGAATATTTATCAACCAGCTCTTGAGAAATTTCAATTGGATTTCCAAACTCAACAACAGCTCTTGATCTAAACTTATGAGCGTGAAAGTAGTTCATGCCAACAGGGACAATCTTAACTTTTAAACCCGGATTAGAATCCATAGCACCAAGAGCCATAATTGCTACGCCAGCCTTTAAAGGTAGAATATCAGGTCTATCGTGAGAACCACCTTCAGAGAAAACTCCCAAACAATGACCATGTGCCAAGTGTTGAAAAACTTTAGAATAAACTTCTGATTGATCAATTTTTGGAGCGGACTTGAAGGACGTTCCATCTTTTAACAATTGTAATCCCTCTTTAGCTTTCTTTTCATTTGTAAATTTGAAAGGTCTCTTAATCAATAGCTCTGTGTCTGAGATAATTTGAGATATCTCAGATGTACCGATTGATTTAGGTAAAGCTAACAAACCTTTAACTTCACATTCTGATGAAAATTTGGTATTTTTACCTAAAATTCTCAACTCATTTTTCTCGTCCAACGTAATTGTACCTGACTTTATGTCTAAATTATCTTGAGCTCTTTTGACTGGAATTGCGAGCTGAGATCTGGACACCAATCCAATAAATTTTCGTCTATGAGATTTTTCTGCAATCAGACAACTTACCCGTCTACCGCATGCTTGCTTCACTTGAGACATCAATACAATTGGGTCCACAAATTGATTTGCATGTGGAGCAGCAACAAAAATAATTGGTTCATTTTTAGGAACTTTGTAACCACCTCTTGATCTAATTTCTTTGAAAAAGCAGTCGAATACAACAACAAACGCCCATAAAATCAAGTCATACACAAACTTTCTAAAACTACTGTGATCTTTGTAAACCACGCCAGATTTCCCCATCTGGAGCCTATTCTCAGCTACCATATAGCAAAATGAAAGCAGAATTACAACAAACGGCCACAATAAAAAGTTACTTAAAATTTTAATAGACTTAGATCCGGAACCTTTTTCTTGTATTGAATGTTTTATGACAATTTCACAACAGGCAGTTGCAGTAACTGCGGTTTATAAGGGAGCAGTGTAAATAGATGAAATATTTGGCGAAATAACGATTTGTTGCGAGTTTCTGCTATTGTTATGAAATTGTTTCTTTCATAGCCACCGGAAGTCAATAGACATTTAAAAAGGGTCTTCAAATTTTAATATTTCCAAAAGATTTACTAAATGAATTAATTGACGTTATTGGAAAAAATGGTTAATTTCAGGTTGGTTTGGTTTTACATGAAACTTAAAGAGGTTGACTGATGATGAAATTTTAGTTAACAAAATAAGACAAAATTTTGACTTTTTTTTTCTGATTGATTTGAAGATCAGCTACGGTTACTCCAGTTCATATTTTGCTGATAAATGAAGAAACAAAAGAACAATTGAACAATTGAACAATTCAAAGTCAAAAATAATGCTAATAATATCAATGATTTTTGATAGAAATAGTATAACTAATTTACAAGGTTGTTCTGTTCATTTTTATAAAATAAAAAAAATGAACAAAGTACAAGGTTGTTAAAATAATATAATGTATACCAATCGGTGATTTAAGGAATGGTAAGAAAAGTACACAAGCCAATTTCTTCTTTTTCTCGATGCTTAATTGAAATTTAATCATGACAGGAATTTATTCATTTAATCAGAATATAAAAAAAAGCATTGAATCAAATGATAAAGAGTTTTTATTAATTTTGCTTCTGCTGAGTACAAATTATTTGTGAAAAAACGTTATTCAAAAAGAAGAAAATCAAAACTCAATTTCTATCTAATATAGAAACCTTTGTTGATATTGAAATTTAATTTTTTTCTTTCTAGGGAAAGAACAGATACATATTTTTGCTAATCTACGGACAGAATTCATACACATGTTTGTCATTTTTATTCATTCGTAAAATTAGCTGTTTTTCTGCTTAAATCAAAATAATTGTAAATTAGTGATAGTTTCATTTGGGAGATAAATACAATAAAAAGATTAAATAATTTGATAAGCAGTTTTAGACACACGTTCTAACTTCAAAGGGTTTTTCCTTTTCTTCTTCCTTTCTTTCTTCCTTCTTTTCTTTTGCTCTTCTATACAACCATCCCACAAGAGGAATGAGTCCGATTCTTTTTACTCTAAGATCAACATGAAGAGCACCACGGAACATCAAACCAGGATGGCATATGGTCATGACGATCGCTGCCAAAGCAAGCATTAAACCATCCAAAATCATGAAATAAACTTCATCAGTCACAATAGTTGAATTCACTCCCTCAATAGTTTCAGCCAACTTGTAAACCGTTCTAACGAAGATCAGTACAAGTGATATGGAAATTCCGGCAACAAATCTTATTTGACGATGCATCCCTCTACTACGAATATCCGCATATTTTGGGTTGAAAGCATTGTCCCCATTATTTTTGTATGCATGATAAGCATTCCAAACAAAACTATTCCATATGCATTGAAGGAAAACTACTGTTGCAACTTGAATTGCCATACCAGCAATAAGTAAATTATGACCCAGTTGGTAATTATCTGCAGAACTTGCGGAAACACCAGAACCTGCACCCAACAAACAACTTGAAATTGTATCCATAAACATGAAACCATATAAGTAAAATGATGGTTCAAAAAATGAGTACTGTTCCCCATATAACGATACGAACTGAGCGATAACATAATACAATCCTGCTAACATGAGACCAGGAGATAATGCAATACACACGGTTCCAAGCAAATAAGCATTCAAAGAATACATATTGAAATGAAGCCAAACACGGCCAGCATATCCTAATGTTTGCAAAATTAAAGCCAATGACCAAAGCACCAAGAAATACCTTTGCTTGTAAAAGACACCAAAAGCAATTTGTAATATTAAAATAATTCCAAAAATGATTGCAAAAGCAAGATTTCCTCCAAGTGACAAAGTATTACCATCATAGAATGGTATTTCTTCAGGGGTTATGGCATCCACAATGGTATCCACAATGGAAGAAGCATAGGCAGCTTGGGTGTAAAGAGCTTCGGATACAGAAGTGGCAGTTGCAATTTCTTTTAATGCAGAGTAGTAATTAATGACAGCTTGTTCCACGATGACCCGTTCCTGCAAGCTGTATGAAGAGGAAATATCAGTCACAGTTGAGAGAATTGATTTGTCAATATTTTGATTAGAAATTACACTTTCTAAAACAGAAGTAATTGTTGCCACTGGAATGGTGATGGTTGTTGCAATAGATGGCAGAGACGTGCTCATGGTCAACATTTCACTCAATGCTTGAAGATCTATAGCTTCTGTAGAAGTCATATTTGTTGAGTGTTCAGTTCGAATCAAAGAAGGCTGACACGAAACAACGTGAATAAACTGTTGCTTTTATATGGATTTTGGTAGTCGGAAAGCCCTAATTCGTTATGGAAACTTTCGGCAATAACGAATGAGGCTTAACATTTTATATGTGAACCCTGTAATTTCAACGTATTAAAACTGCCTCTGTTTTGAGTAAGAATTCATTCTGACCCGTTTCATTTGCACACCAATACACTGGTTAATTTACTGCTTCTAATGTTGTACATTAATGCTGGTCCCTATAGGTTTTACAGTTAAAATTTAATACGCCTCATTGACATCGGGGTGTTTTTTACCCTATTAAGTAAATAATGTAATAAATAAATCAGGGTGCATGTGCGCCAAGAGTAGCCTAAAATTTGAATCTACGCAATGCGCTCTAGGAGTACAAAGAAGATACAAGAACAAATAAATATATATATCTACACCTTAGGGTCTTCATCTATATCAACCTGTATTATTATTAGGCACAATTGATTATTAAGTAGCCATAATTGAGTTTTCGGTATTTATTAGTGGCTTGGCAGAAAGCACAGCCTTGCATTGTTTTTCGGAAAAAAACAATGTAAGGGACCCACATATCAAATTTTTCGGCATTATACTGATCATTTAAAAAAACCGTTAGTTTAGTTGTTGACTCTTGAGTATCATCAGTTAGATTATACGTTACGCAAGAAATTGGTGTTGAAATATACCAAATACAAACGCAAAGGTGAAAAATAACCCAAAGTGTGTTAAAATTTGCATTTATATGCAAAATTATTTCTATTGTTCAAATAGCAACTTGTACATGAATTTCTCATGTGCTAAGCCTTCTTACGAAATTATGAATTTTAAACTCCCGAAAATTCAAAAAAAAATACAGCTTTTTAACCGTTGTGTTCTATTGACAACTAATTCAAATTTTGTGTTTCAGCAAAAGATTTGCATGGTCTGATGTGTACAATTCATGTTTGTTTTCATTATATATACAGTTTTGCAAAAACTAGATATCGAACCCGCGCTTAAAAAAATGCGGAAAGCATTTACCACTGAGCTAACAAAAATTTTAATTACCGGAATTAAAAAAAAAGGTTTACTACTTTTGTTACAGGGCAACTTGAAAAATGGAAAAAAAGATGTAGTTCGAGATTGAATTTTTCCTCATCACATGTTTAATGTATGCAAATCTTTCACTTATTTTCACACTACGTTTGAAATCATAAACTTTAATTGAAAAATCTTGCAAAAAAAGTTGTGTAAAAACTGGGTATACAACAGGTTGAAAACAAGATCTTTTTTCTACATGTAAAATAAGGGCTGTTTTTTTGATCGTCTGCTAAACTCTCCAACCTTTCACTATACATGCCACCTTAAAATATTTCAGCTTCTAAGTTCGAAGGAGATCATGAAGAACTGCTTTATTGCAAAAGCTAATCAGATGTCGATTCTTTCAACAAGTCACTTTAAATCGGTAAAGTGAAGTTCTTTTACTTTTGTACAATGTATGAATTTTTCATTTTCTTCTTCATCAAACATCTGAGGGGAATATGCTCAACATACAAAACCATGAAGATATTTTCTTCAAAAATATATGTTTCACACAGAATAAGTATTTTCCTTGTTAAGAAATTTATTAATTATGTATTATTAACTTGGTTTCAATGTCTATTTTTTTTTTGTTACAAATTGTATTATGCTTTAAGATATTCAGTTTAGTCAATTTTCCTATTGGTTATGGCAAGTGTGGAAGTTCCCATCTTGGAATTTAATAATAAATCAGACAGATGAATTTTAGGCTCAAGAAAACTTGATAACTAAATTTCCATATACGAGAGTATTTACTTTGTTGGTATTTCCTAACAAAAGTGGAACTCGCACCTAATGGATTTCTGAGGTTTAGCATCAACTAAATTTTAAACTTGTTAATAAGCTTAATGAAGTTGCTAAAGCTTAGCCCAGTAACATCATTATCGTTCTTATAAAATGAGTGTAATATTACCACTTCTTTATTTTTTGGGGAAGTTACAGACACAACTGATGCCATAGATTTTACAAATTCCGCTTTTTTCTTCTTTGGGGAAAACAATCGACAAATATTAGTTTCAAAAGTATTTTTTAAAAATTAAAATTCTCGGGAATCTCGCTTAACATCTCATATTAAGTAATTTAGCCTAATATTGCAAAAGGATAATTGTGGAATGATTTCGTGTTATGATTTTTACCTTCAGCTGAATGAATAAGCATAAGCTGCTTAAATTCTATTACTTTGAAAAATGTTGAGGAAGGAAATATTTTGTCAATTTCTAGAACCATAGAAATTATGAAGAAATTAGTGAATTGTTATTCTGCCCATAAAATTTATTCATTTTGAGGGAATCATGAGCGAAATTGATAGAAAAAAAATATGTTCAAAAAGGATTTTTAATGATTGTCAGACCAAATGACAATTTTCAGGCAATTAGTAAGACTACATACAACAGTGATCAAGTAAAAATTTAAAAAATTAAAAAGAAACAAATCAGCTACATAAGCCTAGATAATAATAACAGAGGCGAATAATGTGGTCAAAAAGAACCAGAACGAAACAGAATTGGAAGAAGCACCATTAAATTCTGTCCAATCAGGTGTATTTGATGGTGAATCACCAACAGTGGTAGATGAAGTTAGAGTGGTTGAACCAGTTTCGGTGATTGAACCAGTTTCGGAGATTGAACCAGTTTCGGTTGGTTCAATAACGCTTTCGGTGGTTGGATTAACAACTTCAACATCAATACTAACAATATCACCAGCACTATCAGTGACAGTGACTGTCTTAGTAGTTTTGACCGGACCTGGAACAGTTAAAGTCTCGCATGGTACTGTAATAGTTTCAGTTGTGAAACTTGTCACTGTGGTGTTTTGAGGATCACAAGGCTTTATTACCGTGATAACAGTAACATCAGTAACAGTTGTTGTGCTAGTTGTTGTTGTATCAGACTTTGGAATAGGATAATCAACAACAATTTCAACATAGGTGGTATCACTTTTTGTAACAGTACTAGTATATGTTGTAACATCAGGTAAAGTACCAGATGTGATTGTTGTCCTTGGGTATGGCTTCACAACTACATAACCGCTAGTCAATGTTCCATCAATATCGGTTGTGAGGAAAGTGGTAAATTCAGAAGGAACGTCACGGGTGACAGTGGTGATATCAAATGGCTCTTCAACAACAATTTCAACATATGTGGTATCACTTTCGGTAACAGTACTAGTAAAGGTTGTAGGATTAGGTAAAGTACCAGATGTGATTGTTGTCCTTGGGTATGGCTTCACAACTACATAACCGCTAGTCAATGTTCCATCAATATCGGTTGTGAGGAAAGTGGTAAATTCAGAAGGAACGTCACGGGTGACAGTGGTGATATCAAATGGCTCTTCAACAACTTTCTCAACATATGTGGTGTCACTCTTAGTAACAGTTGAGAAATATGTTCTCTCATCTGTACCGGTTGTAATGGTTGTAACAGGATATGGTTCAACAACGACAAAACCAGTGGTTGTGGTTCCGTCAACATCAGTGGTGAGGAAAGTGGTAAATTCAGAAGGCACATCACGAGTGACAGTAGTAATTTCATGAGGCTTTTGCACAACCTTTTCAACATAGGTAGTATCATCTTCAGTCACAGTTGAGAAATAGGTAGTGTCTTCGGTAATGGAGCCAGAAGTAATGGTTGTAACAGGATATGGTTCAACAACGACAAAACCAGTGGTTGTGGTTC